>UXGD01002236.1:0-27441 GCA_900474315.1 Torymus auratus
TTCAAAACTGTTTTAAACTGTTTCAAACAAATTCTTATTGATTAAAACTATTTTCACACAAGAGTTCAAAACTGTTCTGAACGTCCGAAAATTCACACTTTTGAACAGTTTGAAACAGTATTAAACAGATTTGAATAGTTATAAATAGTTTCAAACAGTTTTAAACAGTTTTGAACAAATAATATTTCCACTCGGGATCGCATGTTTGTCATCCTCGCCTTCGGCTCGGGAGACAATTTACAGAAATTATTTACGGAAATTGTAAATAAAGTGTGATTATTTCTTGATCTTGATAGTTTTATATATGTGCGATCGCGAATAGACGGAAGGAGTGCCAAGTACGGCCATAACTATAAGTACACCGAGTGGAAGCCAAATTACCGTAGTGAAGAGCCCAGATACTTCTGTACATGCACATCCTCCAAATCGCGAAGAAGCTGAGGCAGAAAAAATGAAATTAAACTTGAAACGGAAAGCTGAAACTCATCCGGATGCTCGACCGTCTGCAATGTTACGAGCATGAACTAGTAGGTGTCTCATCAGGAATACTCAGCCAGCTGCTTGAGAGAGAAAATTTGAAACAGAGTATACGTCAAGTTATTTTTCCCGCTTAAAAGGGATCGGACCCTAGAATGAAAGATTACGTTGATTATTTTGATGCGGCATACGTTAACTGTATCGTAAGAAGAGGCAGACGGAGAGCCACACCGCCAAGGTACCCACACCGTATCCCACTCGTATCTGGAATCAGTATGATCCGATCGTGGAAGGACAGGCGATCAAGACAAACAATGTGTCGCAGGGGTGGCATAACCGATTCCACCTACTGATGACAAAAAATCACCCCGACGTATATAATTTTATCAACAGCCTTTTAACAGAGCAGGGAGACACTGAAATAGCGCTCGTCGAATTATCTCTCGGACGGAAAATCAAGGCTGCTCCAAAGAAAAAATGGATTGAAATACAAACGAGGCTCCGAAGAATTGTATTAAACTACGAAACTTAAGATATTTTGGATTATTTGCAAGCTGTTGGGCGGACCATAGTGATACCAAATTAGCATTTATTTGTGAACAATAAAATAAAATAATGATATAAATTTGTAAACAACAATAAATCTCTCAGTTGAATGAATAGGTTTTTAGGGGTTTGTCGGGGATGTATTTTGGGGATATGGTTTTCGGGGGAATAAACATTCGGGGGAAAGATTTCGGGGGAATGATCGGCAACGCAATTTACATGCGATCTGGGACATTCTTTACTTTTACTCCCTAGGTGTATAATATACTATATAAAAGAGATTTTTTTTCCCGCGATAATGGGACTAAAATTGGTTTAATCACTTTGATTTTATATAAGTGGTCGATTTTGGATAGGTATTTTTCGTCGGAAATGTTATTTTCTAATCGTCACTTTGTTTCATTGGTGCCTTTCTTGAAATGCTTTTTTTTTATTCCAAATATCTATAATTTAAGAATTAAATAAGGCTCTCCCGAGCAGCGGTCGTGCCTATAAAATCTCAGCTATATTTATCACATATATCGGAGAGACTTCTGGATGACGGCATTATAGTTCAGTGAATCAAGACCCTTTGTCACCTCTCTGCTTGCAAAGTACCGTTCTAATTTCACCAGCCATCGGGTGGCCCCATCATTTATATTATTATACCGTACAAATTTAGACATAGATTTTCTTTATTTATTACTACATCCCATAAATATTGACATTCAACTTTGAATAATAAGTTTACAAAGAATCAATTTTTTTACAAATTTTTTTTTCAAGTTTACAAAGAATACTATGTTTTTGAGTATATCTTTCTGAAAATATGACCATCACACATCTATTACAAGATGAAGATCTGTGGTATCCTGAAAAATGCTTAAAATCGATCTATTTTGGCTAGAAAACAGGTTTTACTAATTAGGGCTTTAAATATTTTTCTCCATAGTATGCTTAAAGTACATCGATACGAATCGTTTGCGGTGTCTAAAGTTGAATTTCACACATACTTAGTATGCGTAAAGCCTCGCTACTATATTATACCTATAAAAAAAATTGTTCGACACGCGGGCAAAATCTTTAATTTACGATCTCGTGATCGCACAACACTTGATGTATAAACTTCAACTTTACACCCTAGTGATGAAAGCTACTATTTCTCGTTTATTACTCGTATCAGTATCGAAAAATGTATTCAAAAGGTGTGGCTAAAAAAATTTTTAAAGAGTTTACAAAAATTTATTAAATTTTTGTGAATTAGCTGGAATGCGTTTCTAAAATGCCGTGTACTCCTTATATCGTTATATTGCAAAAATGAATTATATAAAATATATAGTAATAAATTTATATATAATTTCGTGAGTTAATGCCATTAAAAGTGTACACAATGAATCGACATTAGACTGATCCACCTTCTTGAAATAGTTTATTAATATAAGCATGATTTTTACCCAATGCATCATGGTTAAAATTTATGAAAAATTTTAGTTTTTTTGCGAATAATGTACCCTGTTTGATCTGTTTTTTATGATATGGCGTTTTTTGGTTCTAGTGTCTGTAAGGGAATTTTAAAAGAACATTATGCAATGTATCATTTTAACATTTAGGACAGCACAAATTCACAGAAATATTGTGATTTTCAGAGGTCGACAATCATTTTGTTAACTCAGTATTGTCAAATATGATTTTCTTAAATAATCTTGTAGGAAAAAAAAACAGAAAAAAATTTCTTTAGACATTTCTACAAGAAATCTTACAAAAGTATCTGCAAGAAATTTCTTCAGAGCTTTCGTCCGTAGGAAAATTCTACAGAAATCTCTGTAGAAAATATTGGATATTATTTGTACAACAAAAATTAATTATATTTTGTTATACATTAAAAAGTCGGAGCAGATGATAAGACATGCTCAGTATGGCTGTTATCATGCGGGCCGTAACACTTAAAATGGAGGTTGTATGATGTAACAGTCTTTTAATTTTTAATGAATATTATTTAAATAAAGTAACAAATTAAAATATGCTCAATTCAGGCCCCCATTGTAAGTGTTAGGACTGTTCACAATCTGCGCTTTAGGCCTTGTGCTCTGTGAACTTGTACCGTGGATCACAATGCTAGATTTCGGTCGACGATTCTTTTACGGGGCATACAAAGTCCAGAGTATAAGGTCCAAAGGGCAGGTTGTGGACAGTCTCTTATTATCGGCATGGTAACATCCCTACTCTGCGTGTCTTATCATCTACTTCAACTTTTTAATGTTTAACAAAATATAATTAATTTTTGTTGTACAAATATGCAATAATTTTTGCAGATATTTCTGTAGAATTTTCTTGTAAGTGAAAACTTTGTACAAATTTTTTGCAGGTACCTCTGCAGGATTTCTTAAAAGAATGTATGCAGGATTTTTTCTATATGTTTTTGTTGTTTGGAAAAAATAAATATTAAAATAGATTTCTTTGGTAACTGAACTTTCGATTGATATACGTCATCCCTACATATTAACATCATTATATTTTAAATATATAATTACTAATATTATTAAACTGTAATTATTGGAATTACAAAAGAGAGTGAAAAATATAGTAAGCATTTTATGACATTAATGAGTTCACAAAACATATTTTTTTATACAAATTGTGCGTATAAATACTATTACAGAATACATGCTAACTGTACATTTACCGAGAACGTCATCATATAATACTAAACATAATTATAAAACTGTAATATAAAATATTAGTTATCTAAAATACTAAGAACATTTGTTGACACTCCGTGCGTAAAGTGCTACTTTCAAGCACGGAGTAAAGTTGCTACTTTCAAGCACGAAGTGTCAAAAACTCATGTTCGATGCAGGTGACAAAAATAATTCTCACGATTCTCGTGCAAGAATCGTTTTTATCGCACTAGTATTGAAAGGTACTAATAAAAAATTGACATGTTTCACAATATCACAAGTCTACAAAATAGATTAGGTTTATTATCGGCTTTATTTACTGTGTATTGTAATATCTTGTGCATAAAATTTCAGTCAGCATTATTTATAGGTAACTTTAGAAAAAAATGAAAAATAAGTTAATGAAATCTCTTTTAACGAGAAAATAATAGACTGCAATTCATTCAAACAAAAGTAGAAATGGAATATCTGGTGAAAATAATTTTTTTTAGTCGTCCCCTTTATAGGGTGGCTGAACCAGTAGATGGACACATCGTAGTTTATTTAATAAATAACCAAGTTTTGAAATATATAACTTCACATGTCACTGGAAGAATATAAAGTCAAACATATGCAATTTTTTTGATATGGTTTATCTATTGCGTTAACGGTAAGTGGAATCAATGTTTGGAAAATTCAGGAATTCATTATTAATATATATAGAACTTGTCCGTCTATCGACTGGTTTAGTCACCTTTTTATATGATTTTGTGACTTTTGTCGTTTAAATGATCAGTTACTATGATACAATATGTCTTCCCTTCTCATTGGTGGACTTCTTCACATAAAATCAGTTCAACTGCTCAAAGCTGACATTTTCTGATAAATCGATGTCAGTCTTTGCGCACTAGCCGCTTTCTCGTTAAGAATGAGCTATTACCAAGATGAATCCGCCATACGGCAGAAATCATCAAAGAACTGGATAAAAAAAAAAAATAAATAAAAAAATAAAAAAATAAATAAAAATTTGTTGCGGTCACACCTGACAGACAAGATTTTTTTGGTTTTGTGATCCGAAAAAATAAATCGTTAACCTCGCGAATCTCGTGATGTCAAGCTTTTTTCCCAATAAAGGATTTAATGATTCCTTAAAAAGTTACACGAGTTCAAATATGAGTGTAAAATATATTTTGAAAGTACATCGAAGCATCGCTAGAACTCGCCTTTTGTGTTTTCACAATGTTTTGTCTATCTTACACTCATCTTTGAATTCGTGTAACTTTTTAAGGAATCAACATTTTATCTTGTTTAAAACGAAATAAAAGGTTGCATTATCTAGTTTTATTTTCTTTTTTTAAAGATATATGTGCAACTCTGCCTAAAAAAAAAATTATGTTTGAAAGAGTAGGTCATTTTTTAGCATTTTAAAAAAATAAAGCTTTTGCCCTCTTAAAAGCTTAGCACCGAATCGACCATGTTCCCGATATTTCGTACATTCAAAATGGCGCAAAGAGCTAAAGAAACCTGGTCTGGAAGGTGTGTATAATTCAAAATGTTTTTTTTTACTTTTGTACCCATCCAGTTGTTTGATCATTTCTGTATAAAGTTGATGACATAAGCGCGCGCTGTCGCCGACCTCTGAGATTTACGTCGAACATCGAAAAGAGGTCTCGATCAGCCGATTAATCGAACTCACCAAAGTGCCTCCTGCGCGCTGGGTAGCCGTGATCGATCTCAACGTCGACGTTATCCTGCCGCACGCGCGACAGTAAATTTCTCGGGTTTTGCCGTTCGGCGTGCGCCCGCATCGCGTCCCGGCGCGCGCGCAGCTTGCTCTGCGTCTCGCGCCACTCGACAGCACCTTCCTCCACCGCTCGCATGAACGTCAGCCCGTAGCGACTGGCGTAGCCGGGTATGTAGCCTGCGAAGGTGAATAATTTTTTTTGTATCAAATGTCGAACCTTTCTAACGTACCTATATATTGGAGGGGAAGGTTGTCCTATTAATAATTTCTTATTTTTTCAAAACATATGCAAAAATGAAAAATATTACATTTGAGCTACAACAAATGTATTGGTACTTAATATCAAAACGGACATGATAAATAATGAACATTAGCGAAGGATGTGATAACTCGGAAAGTACCGTGTTTTAATATTATTTAAGAAAAAAAAATTATAATTTCATTTTCAAATATTGTTCCTGTTGAAGAATTAAATTAAAAGATAAGATAAGTGGTTATAACATTTCTTGTTATAATAACATTTTTTTGGTTAATACATTTTAATAAATTTTCTGTTCGCATATCTCAAAAAGTTTAAAAAAAATTAGTTGAACCAGTATTTATTGTAGATCTTTACCTATGCTTTATTTATAATGTGATTATAGGTACTGCTATGTTATAGATTTCGTAAATGATCCGAACTTTCTTTACAGCAAAAAGGTTCAATTTTACCTTTTCAATAATACGTATTTCTTTTGATAAAAGAAAGTTTAGTTGAATTATTTAGGTTGAGCTTGAAAGGTATCTTTAACCGTCACTAGTTTTATTTTTATCTGAATCGTTTCTTGCACTGAAGAAAATGATCGATAGTGAGAAAGCAGTTATAAAATTAAATTGACCTCTTCGAAAAAAAAATTCTAATGAAATAGTTTACCTTCTAGAATAATAATAATTAAATTTTGAACGTTAATTAAGAAATAATTAATAAAAAATGAAAGCTTTCATACCTGTGTAACCTAAAATATATGGTGGAGTTTTGTACATATAAGAATCCTTCTTCCAGTCTCTCCTTATATCCTTTTCACGCTGAATCGGAATTAAAGCCTCTTTGTTGACGGAGCTCGGCTTGTACGGACCTGTTTTGAGGATCTTTTTTTCTATGAGCTCCTGATGGAAAAAATTGAGGTTGAAGGATGACAAATATAGTTATTTCACGCATCTTCGTATTATAATAAAATAGTGGTGTTCTAATTTACTTTCATAATTTCTTCGGTGCACGCTCCATATCGCTTGCCCACTCGGAACTTGAGTGTCGGACAGTGTCCCGTGTACCTGCAACATAGTGCATTGGCGTGCAATTACGTTTCCTATTACGTGAGTATGCAGATTACATTTGATAAGCTAGGATATTAATTTAGGTGGCGGGACGCTGTTGCTTTCTCTGCGAGAGAAAGTCGGTGATTGTAGCGGTGAAAATTTTCGAAACCGAGAATTTGATGAATTTTAATGTTTTCCAGGTCGTTGAATCAGAATATCATTTTTTTTAAAGAAAGAAACATCACTAAGTCTATGCATGTACAGTTATAATCATCAGCATTTCGAGAACTATTATCAATCAGGAATAAGGTTTACCTTTCAAATTTGAAAACCTTTAGTTTTTTTAATTTCTTAAAATGTTTGCTATTTCAAAAAAATATTTTAAGTTTGTTTTAGATTTAATTAATTTAATGTAAATATATCTATCATATATATACATCCTTAATTTGTGTAAGCATTCAATCTACAATTGTTCACACATTTTCAAACTTCACCATCAGCAATAAAAGCCAGGTGTGTGCGCATGCGATTCCAATTAGATCCCATGATCGCCGGGCACAGGTTTACGTATTCGCGACGCGTACAATCATTTGTATCTACGGGCAATGCGATTAAGAAAAGCATAACTGGCGACGGTGTGGCATAAAAGTAGGCCAGCGCCGACCCACTAAATCGACGCGGAGCGCCGGCAGAGCGACAGCTACTACCGCCGCTAGGCTATTCTGTGTGACGGTCATGGCTCAATAACCAGCTGGTTCAATCGCTGTATATACCTTGTACAGAGGCGCGAGCGCGTTCCTTTTTTTGCCATTAGTTCATTGTCTGCGGCCTCGACAATGTCAATGCCCAACCGAGAGCAGCGAGCGATCGGATCGGATTTGTAACGGATCGGCCGAATCAACGAAATGCCATTTGGGCCGATTATTACAATTTTATTACGCTAATTGCTATACTCTGCGGGTCTGCTGATTAGTTTATTAAACTACTGCGTGCACTCTCATTTACCGGCGGTTACGTGGGCGACTTGCGCAATCGTAAACCAATTTTCCATTTAAAGGACGCGTTCCTTTGACTTTGAGATTTTTTAAGTAAAGCGAAGTAAGTTAGTGTGCTTTTTCTTATTTATCAAGAGATGAAAGGTGTAAGATTTAAAATGAACTATGTCTTATCGCTACATTAAATTAAAGCGCGATGACTTGAGAAATAATTTGTCTCCAAATATAATTGAATCAAAGGTCACGTCGTGTTGCTGCAGTATATCTGATAAGCTGTATGAAATATTACAACCTCGTAGAATTGTCCTTCCTTAAATTTGGAATACAACTCATCTTTTATTCAAGCAAGAAACAGTAAAATCATGCATTGTAATTTTTATTGTAACTATTATATACCGCTCACATCATAAGAAAGTCAAACAAATTAATTATTTTTGATTGAATGACACATAACTATGTGCAAAGTGAGCATTATAATATTATTGTCGGTAGAAAATTAGTTTAGTTTACGCACTCAATGCGGCTGGATTGATTTTGCCAATATTCTTTAAACAAAGTTTATTATGTCAAGAATAAGTACATATTCTTCTTAATTGGCAATGACACTATTACTTTACATGAACAACTCGTTTATAAAAAAAATTATCCACTACGTTGTTATAAAAAATATGAAATGTTAGATATAGCAGCAGTAGGAAATGTTTTCTAATATTTTATTTATTCGTTATTTTCCTGTATAATGTAGCTGATACAATCTTATAAAGCACATTAGAGAAAGATTGATTGAATTCACTCTGTTATAAAGAATATCCGACGTTCGACCTTAACCCAAGGAGAAAAAAAGAGATTACTGCACTACTTGGATCAAACAGCCCTCCACCCGCCGACATCAATTCCGAATTGTTTGAAACTTCCTAAATGCTTTTCGAAAATAGACACACGAAACAATAGGAACAATATTACAAGCGTACTTGAAAATCTCGCCAACATATACACGCTACTCTATAAACAAAGCGATTTCGCGGCTAGAGCGCGATTAAAGGTTCATCATCGCAATAATTCAACTGCTCCCGATTCTGAAAATAGATTTGCCAGTAGCTTATGCAGCGCAACAACAAATCGGAGTTAAAGAGCGCCGATGTTGGGGCGCGATAATACCTACGTCTTTGATAAGGGGTCTATACGGCGCTCGGCTTATTTGCTGAATCGATAGCCGAAGCCCGTGCATCCGCGGAGTGATTCTCCCCAACGGCACGCGCGCGAGGGGCGGAACTTTGTGCGTGATCGCGGGCTCTCGCGTGGTGTGCAGAGTTCCACGCCGGCGGGACTGTAGCGCAACGTGGATACCCGGACTGGTACCTACCTACGGCACGAGCGCGCGCCTTCACGCTATCCGTGCACCGAAGTTGAGCTCGCGGTCGTCCGGGGGCTTTGTGTATGTACGTGTATGGGAGTTGGAGGTAAAATGCTACGAATTCCAGCAACTTTGTCTTTTTTTCTCCTACTTCGCTCGTCTATAGTTTCTTCTAATGAGACTTTTAAGAGACATTAATATCTCGGGCTGCCGCCGACTCGTTTCGCGAGAATGGGGAATTTTTAAACTTTTCTATCGTTCTCATTAGCTAGTCAGTTTTTTAAGCCTGATTACTATTGTTTCTGTATGATAAAAAGTTAGATTAATATAAGAATTTCTTTAAATATAGTTAAAGTTGAAGCACAACATTGTTATCATTATTGTTATTGCAAAAGTTCATCAAAATTAGTAGCACGTGCGTATTTTAAACTCTAAACTCACACGAATAATTATGTATAAATATAACGTGAAGTAGGCTACATTTTTTAGAAAATTGACCAATCAGAGCGCGAATAAAGGTGTTGCATTCAATTCGAGATTTATCGCGTTCGTTCTTTTATAAATGGATATAAATTTAATATTATAAAAGATGATAAATCCATTTGAATTCAAAGATTTATAAAAATCAATCGATGAAATATTGAAATTGTACGTTTCGATTTAAAAGCTATACATATACGTAATAAAACTAATAAATGAAATCTGATGTCATTTTAAAATAATTCCCTTCAAACCAGTTTCATCACCAACAATTATTATTACAGTGCATGCATGCAATAAAGATAAATTCATTCATGAAATATATTTCTATTCATCTTACTAGAATAGACCTGTTGAAATAAGACATTGTTAGGATTTTGAACTCCTTCATACCCGTTCACATAAAACTGTAGTTTGAGTAAGTTTTATTATAATACAAGGCGATACTCCCTTCTCATTTCGACCCTCCCTCACCAACGTTTTTTATCCCAATGGAATTACATTTTAACTGATACTGCAGGGTCATATATGTGATTTATTTTCCAATGTAAAGATTAAAATTAAAAAAAGCACAAACTAAACACGCTAAGGTATCTTATACGTAATGTGAATACAGCCCTAACAATTAAACATGCATCCCCCTCCTTCCCATTCGCCCGATCGCTCCTTTTCCTCTTTCTACTCCTTTTGCTTCTTCCTTTTTATAATATCGATTAAGAAATAGAGATATTCACCTATGTATATACCGCAGGAGCAGGAATTTATTCACTTTTATATCGCTACTCGAGTAGCGGGCGATTTTTAAATTTTACGGCCCGCTAAAAAATTTCCGGAAATTTTTAGATGAATCATCGCTAATAATTATTATAATTGTTACAAAATATGTTAAAATTATTTAACTTCGACCGTCCAAAATAGATTTTATTGTCGCAAAATATTAACTAAATCAAAATTAAAAATACTCCAATCAGCGCTAAAATCGATTTGAAAACGGTCACATGGACCCCGTTTTATATTAAAAAACGCGAAAAAATACATGCGTTATAAAAAATATAGTTTGCACCAAGGGCTAAGTGGGCTTTTTGGCCTGGTGTGTGGTTGCAGTACTCGTCTTTGCCTTGAAAAACGCATTCGCCTTTGACTCGTACTGCAAACTCCACACTAGGTCTAAAAAAGTCCACTTTACGCAGAAAATGTACTATTAAAAACCCTTGTCATAGCGGATCGATTATAGCGGATTTCATCATTTCAATAAAATTTTCCACATCACAAACTGATTAGATTGTAAACGTTTCCCCCTTATTTTTATAAAGTTGGAAAGATATAATATTCTGATAATGTTTCAAAAATCAACAAAATAATTCAAACTTTTTGTTTTGAAAAGTTTTATAGGAAAATAGCGCGCTTTAACAGCAATTATTTCTATTGGTTGGTTAAACTCTCGAATATCTTCGCACATATGCTCGATACAGCAGCATTTTCGTTACTCGTTACATTGACCTGCTCTACTTGATGAGGGTTGATTCGAGCTTTACTTGAATATGTATAGTCAGTCTAGCGCGCTAGTTCCATAATTCGATACCACTTTATGCTTGTATAAGAAAAAATTTGCCAAAGTCATAAGTAATAAGCCAGCATGGTTTACACAGTATCAAGATTTGTTTGAAGTAGATGAATAAGAAATTGGATTAATTCTTTCACTCCTAACTTTTCTTTTTACACTGGCACATTTTTATAGTTCTGTAAATTGAGAACCAGATGCAACTTTTTTTTTAAATAATTCAACTTCAAAATTACTTAATTTTAGCAAAACCTAAAATAATTCATCCGTTTCCTTTCCAAAACTTCCGGGCGCCCGTTTGTGAAACAGCGGAAAACAATGCGAACCTTTTAAGGGCGTGTACCGACGAAAAAAGCTGAAAAAGAAATTTCACGCTCAAGCGGTTCACGTCTCATTTGTGTGCTTGATACTCGTTGTACGTCCGCATGCGCTGGCGCATACGTGCACACATTTGCTTGCGTGCCCGCGCGTTTGCACCTCCGCAGAAAATCTCCAGAGCGACCGTTCAAACAGCATGGAAGTCGCGTATTACTCGTGTGCACACGTAGTTCCTGTTTTATTCTTCGCTCTTTTTTTATCATCGCGCTAACAAACGTAGTGTACATACAATATTCGTTTGAGCGATACGTCAATTCTTATGCTAAATGTGAGTATAGTTTCACTTGCCGGCTTTTTGTGTTGGAAACGTCTTGTTAATTTAGACAAAAACGAAAACCTCTGAATGCATGAAATATCCAAGAATTTCGATCTCACATTTTAATAGCTATTCTTAAAAAATTATATCAGGAGTCTGAACTATTCAAATTTCTTTTTTACGCAATGATATTTTAAGTTTTTGTGAAGAAATGGCGACCACGAGATGAAAAATATCTATACAAAATCATGATGTCACGCAAAGCTTGTGGATTATCTTTACGAGAACTCATCCGATTTTCCAAAAGTTAAATTTTTATTTTTAATGCACCGTGAAAAAATATACCACAGTTACGAAGTTACCTTATTATAAATTTATTGTAGAATGTCATGATAATAGTATGTCAGAGTTATTAATTTGCCTACTCTCAAAATTTAAATGAGTGCCTATGCATTGATATTAAATCAGTGGTATACTTATAACTGATAATCAATGCATACGTACCGATTAAAATTTATTTAGGGAGTACATAACAGTTTTCATTCTTTTAGAATAAGATAAAGTACAGCAGATAAAAAATAGAATAAATAAAAATCAAAAAATGATAGAGGTATGAATACACACAAATCATTGTATCTGCATTTAATTTATACTAAAAGATTCAAACCCAAAAGATTTGTCATAAATATTGAAGAAAAAATATTTGGTTATTTGTATTTTAAATAAGTATAATTTGTTAAAAATATAAATGAATTACTTGTTATTTTATTATTATGTATTAGTTCGAAAGTTTCTTTTAATATTCGCTTTGTAAAAAAGTTGCTAAGATGTTGGCTGAGAATTAGTTTTATTCTTAACATGTGTATTTATATACACTCATCGATATATTGCTACTGTGAGTTATTATTAAAAAGGTATTCTATACAATGTTTTGCAATATTATTGGGACTATTTAATGAATTTCACTACTTGGCTACTACGTATATATGTATATTGGACTGCTGTATAAATGCCAAATGGAACGTGATGAACAGATAGAACGTGAACGGCATCGAATGGCTATCAACTCTTTTCAATTCATATGTAAGCGTTTAGCATTCGCGACTATTATGCAATATATGCATTCTTATTCACTCTACGATAATAGTTACGAATTAAATTTACTTGCGTTGCTCTAATAAATATAGGGTCGATAATTTTCTATTCTTTTGTCTATATATTTCGGATTTAGTATGAAAAACAACACCTAACTTATTGTCTGTATACCTAAGTTATTGTTTTCAAGTAGTAGCTAATAAAGATTTGATTTTGCGCTATATTTTTATTCAGAGCAGACATTTAAGCCTGTTTCATTTGGGGCTATGATAACATCGAAATATTAACATAATTCAAGTTAAATCCAAATAGGCGAATTTATTTAAACCTTTAACCTGGATATCGCAAAACTAATTCGACTTTTAAAAATAACTGAAAATTGTCTTATGGTTTTTCATTCAGAACTATATTTATTAATTTTTGACAGGGATATGCAAACAGTTCTGATCCTAGATAGTGATGGGCTTTGATGTTAATGACAGAAATGATACCTGTATGATAAAAATGCTCTTTTACGAATAAAAAAAATTTAATTCATCGTAATATACACGGTTTTATATATGTGAGTGTATTTATTAGCGCAAATAATAAGAATGAGTGCAAGATGTATGTATACATTTTAATTTTCGTACTTAGCCTTATTAGCGATCCGGCAACTTCAGCGATATATGTAATGTATTTATTAGATAGATACACGTGTATTCTAGTCTACCTAATTTTTAGTCATTTTACATATACATTCTTTTTTGTTTCTTTTTAGTATTATGGTATAACTACTTTTAATTTCAATTTACTACTCAGTATTATTTAGTTTTTAAGCTTACATTTTCGTATTACATACCAGTATTAATCTAACAACATATAAACTAGTTAATGGTTAAATTTGTATTATTTTTAGAATGTTTCTAATCCTGTATTTAAAATACTTTAAATTGTTATATAGGATATTATAATTATGGTTTGGTCCCGACGTTTTTTACACTAAATGTTTACTATTACTATTACAATAATATACTTATTTTTTATTCATGCCCTGGTTATATAACTACGATGATAAAAATAATTACGTTATTAACATGTTAAAGTGTTAGATGAATACTTTACTAAGTTAATTGCTTTTTTAACTACATATGTTAACTATTAATTATTTGTACTTGATTGTCGAAAATTTTGTATTCTAAATATAGTAAAAGCCTGGATGACTCCATCGAAAATGGGCAAGAAGTCAGTAAATGGCCATGAAAAATGGCAAATTTCTGTAGATTGTGAGAAACGCTTTTTGCCTTAATTTATGTAGTGATTTGATCTTGTACTTGAAAATATTTACTTTCAACAGATAACTCATTACGACGTTAACAATAAATAGTGTTAATAAGTTTTATTTACATGGTGTTTCAGAAAATATTTATAAAAATATTAATGGCGTGATGGCGCCGTCTTTGCCAGTTTCATTAGCTTAAAACTAGCTAGAAACTAGTTTGGTTCGATTGGGCGCAATTTTTCATGCCAATAAATGTTCTGGAATGATGACGAAAAGCGTTTTAACGATGGAAAAAACTGTCCCCATTTTTTCGTTATTCCGAGTCTGGCTATAAGCATTTTCTAGTTAAGAAGTGTGATTAATTTCCACCAGGCAATTGATACAAAACTGCTTAGGGAAGCAGTATTTAAAATCTAGGTAAACACTACATAAAATTATATGGAAATAATTTAACAATCTAAACGAAAATTTGTTATACTTATTATAATTAAATGGATTGGAATGTTAAAAATAAATTTTCGAAGACATGACAGGTGGTTTGACGGTTAATATGAGTATTAAAGTTTCGATTTAGTACATAAGCCAAATACAAAATCGCTGCCAATTCATTACACGCTGCTTCCTCAAACTCACGTATTCATTCCTGAGTGTTAGTTTTTAATGTCAATAATTACTTAATTGTTTCACACGATAACTTTGTTTGTGGATCTTCGCAATAAAACTATTATATAGCTAAATACCAATAAAATAGACATGAATTCATTCATTAATATCAAAACTTTTTTTTCACCGTTAAAATTCTTTTTATGTGAGTAATGAATTTTCAAACAAATGTGTTTTGGTTTGGCCTCTGTTTATTCGGGCAAAAACTAAAAATTAATTGTAAAATTATTATTGACAAGTTACAAATTTCCATATAAGCTATATATTAAAAAAAATAATTACGATATTTGTTTATATTTTTTAGATATAACGTATTTATGAAAACCCACGTTTTCATCAATTCAATTTTTTAAATTGTGGAGAATTGTATTCTGCTTTAATTATATTAATAATATTTTGGTAATATTATCATAAAAAATGGAGAAATCAAAAATCGAAACATTGCTATAAAAATCAAAGAGAACCAAACAAAAAAATCTTTTTCCGAAATAACTATCTAAAGACATAAACACTCACACACACACACACACACACACACACACACGCACACGTTATCTTGAAAAAATTTATTTTTTACCATCACAAAGCTTACTCCGGGAGGAGGGATACAAAGTCTCTGGCACATAGCTTAATGTATGCAAATGCGATTTTTATTCCAGCACAATTAAAAGTAAATCATGGAAAGTAACGTTTAGAAAGTCTGTGCATAAATTTCCAAAAAACCGCGCTCCTAAATATCAAATCACTCCTTTCAATCTTCCTTTACTAGAACGATTCAACGACCCGGCGTAAACATATCGTTGTCGTTTGCACGCGACACAGCGAAAATTGTCGTCACTGTTGCATGCCGGTTGGATCTGTACACACACAGGATAAGTAAACAAACACTTACCCTGGCAGATGGGAGTTGCATCCTTGCCGGAAGAACTGCTGCCTCTGTTCCTCGGTGACAGGATCAAAAGTCATCTTTCTTATTTAACTGTCACGATTAAAAATAAAAAAAAAAAATAAAAAAAAAAATAATAATCTTTGAACCAACTTTGTATCACTGTAACTTGAAAGCAACTTGTTCACACGTTGCCGGGGCTACCATTGTCGGCCGACCCTGAAACCAACGAGGTAGCAGCAGCCCTTGAATCATTGTGGCCTTTCGATTTTTTTCTGCGTGTCTTTAACGAGCGGTCGCTCCTTCGGGGCCCGTAAAATACCAGCGGCTGGCGATCGAAACAGGCGCGGGAGCAGCACTAGCAGCAGCAGTAGTTAGCTCCGGATAAACAGCGCGACGACGTTCCGCGCGGCTGGCTGCGGCGCGCTCGGCAGCGCCAGTGAAACAGAACTGTATATAGTCGGACGCGCGGCCGCGTCGCTACTAGTCGCTACTAGCGCCCGGCACCGCCGCCGAGCATCGTCGTAGCCTAGTAAGAGGCGGCTGTGCCCCTTCCACCTCTCCACCGTCTCCTCCACCTTCGAGAGGCGCTACAATACACACGCGCCTCTCGGCCGACTCTCGGCCGACTCCTGCCGCTACACGGACGCTTTTTCCGGTGCGCCTCGAGCCGCGGTCACTCTCCGACGTCTTGTGTCGCGCTGCTTGACTATATGCTGCGCCAAAAGCAAAAACTACACTGGATAGGGACTTTCTAGCTCAAGACAATAGCCATTGCCTGCTACATTTTTGGAATTACGATTTTTTCGGGTTTAATGAATATTATATGGATCATTGGCGGTGATAACGATCGGAGGGTTACGTCAAAGATGACGCAGTACTGCGTTTATAGTGCAATTATTTTGTTTTGCGTCGACTTTTATCAACTCGACTCATTTATAGCTGCACCTCTTACGTAATTATCATTATGTAATTTGATAATTTAGAGGCAATTATGATTGTTTATTAAAAATAAACGAAAATCAAAATGGTTTTTATGATCGATCCATATTTATAAAACCTTTTTAAATGTAGGACAATTGAGATTTATAGAAATCGCGAATATAAGAGAGTTTTTTATGAATGCGGACCTCTATGTTGAACAATTTATGGTCGTGGCCTGTTTTGGCTTGATTCTGCTGAAGTATACCTTTAGTAGTATTCTATACGATATGCAATGTTTTGGGAGGTTTCGGAAAGATCTCTTATTATATCGAAAGAACGTTGTAAAAATTAATTTTGTTTTCCGATTTCTTAGCAACTATCACAATTTTATTAGAACTTAACTCAAATTGAAGACATTATCATAATTCATAGCTCGAGTATTTCAATATTCAAAAGCGATTAGGAACTTTAGGACTCAACGAATATCGTCGGAAATATATCCAAATTCTCTTGACAATACAGAAAACGTAAGTGGCAAACGTAGTTTTCTTTAATAGAACTTTGGCAAAAATTAATTATATATTAAATTTTTCACTATACCCTGGCCGAAAGTGTTACTTTCGCTCCCGGCTCAAAAACGGAAATATGGTATTTTCGGCCCGGGAATGGTGAAATAGTATATTACGCACCTAGGGAGGAAAAAACTTGGACAGTCCACAGAACGTGTAAATTGCCACCCGAGCCGAAGTTGGCTTTCGGGCAGGATATGGCGAAAAATAGTATACGCTCCACGAGAGTAAAATTGGCCAGCCCACATCTTGTATTTGCCACCCTAGCCTTCGGCTCAGGTAGAAATTTACTCCAGATATGGACTATCCAAGTTTTTTCCTCCCTACGTGCGTAATATACTATTTAAGGTAGTAGTCGTGGTAATTCAAAAAGATTTATTTTTTAATTTTTACCACAACATAATATATTCTAATAATCAGAGAAATAATATATGTGATAGAGAGGTATACATTGTCTTCAGGAAAAAAAATTTGTTATAAATAATTATTCATCAAATACGTATAGATATTGTTGCTCGAAGAACAAGTCACTTTCGCTTCTTACCAATTTTTTATTTTTTAGTCGATTTTAATATTTGACGCCTCGGTTTGCTGTTTAAACATTTGTCTACGACCCATTCAGGTTCATATAATGAAATAGTTAATTTATACGAAATAAGATGTAATTATTCATAGTGGAGTTCAAATTTTTTAGATTTTTTATTCTTGAACTGTAAACAATTTCACTTTACTTCCTATACAATAGTCATTTTTTAATATGAGTATGGATGGGTCGAAGAAAAATGTTTAAACAGCAAAACAAGGCGTCAAATATTAAAATCAAATAAAAAATAAATAATTGGTAAGAAGCAAAAGTGACTTCTTCTTCGAGCAACGATTTCTATATTTATTCGATAAATAATTATTTATAACAATTTTTTTCCGTAAGACAATGTAGAAGAAACCCTTTGAATTAACACGACTACTACCTTAACAAGCAAAGAATATCATCATTCACTTATATAAGCAATTTTATAGAAAATCCACATTGAGAGGGTTAAAAAATAGTAGATTATATACCTAGGGAGTAAAGTTGGCTATGCACGCTCTCGGGGAACAGCAAATTATGGGCGTTGATAGCCTTCATTGCTCTCGCAATATACAATTTTTTCGAATGCCCGGTGGAAAGTTATTTGTGCTTGATCTCTGATTGTGTCTAGTTCTTTTCCCGAATAGTGCCGCCCACAGTCATTTGCGGCCCGAGCGAAGCGAGGGCAGCAACATGCAGGCGGCACCAGTCGGAAAAAAGTAGGGAAACGTGCATACGTGGGGTTGTTTCTAGGAGGGAGTGTGTACATGTGACGTTTTACTCCCTGACACAATGCTTTACGCGTGATATGCGAAAAAAAAATGAAGGCACACCTCTGAAATCAATTTTTGCTCGTTCCATAGGTCATGTAGTAGACGAGAAAAATGTCCAACCAACGAAAACAGTGTTGTGACACCGAGTATTAACGTCAGGTCAATATCTCTGATGGGAATTGAAGGACCTGTCGCACTGTACTTTACTATACTAGCGATTTTCGTCTCGAAAATATCAAGTTGCCTCGAATTGCCCTGTGTGATCCAGTAATACATCATTCTACTTTCAAAGCGAAAAATGACACTTTATTTTATTCTTGAAACAAAATTTCGTTAACGTTTGTTAATCCTCGTTCCAAGAATAAACAAATGTGTCGTCATTTTTTTGCCTAGAAACTTTATATAGAACGATGTATTACCGGATACGCAGGGCAACTGAATTTCTTCAAGACGTAAATGCGGCTATTTTTAAATATTAATTATTTTTACTAGTTCCGTCAATAAAAAAGGGGTAACGTAGGACTAGGTATTACACCCTCTCAACATGGGAAAATGGACGAAAAGAGGTCATCGATTAACCAATATTAAGCTCTCATAGGAATGAACAATTAATTTTCCATAAGAAGAAAATTAAAGTAGGTGAACTTCAATTGAAGCTTCAATTGAAATTAAGAACCGTTAAAATCGGAAAATCCACGTGTAAAGGAATGTGTATTTCAAAATCCTCAAAAATAAAAAAAAACTGATTAAAATCTTAAAATTACGCAAAGTTGTGAAAAGTCGCTAATTTTTTGTTATTTTTGATATTTTAAATGTAAGTTAATTTATACAGGATATATCTTCCCACTTTAACGGTTCTAAGCATCAATTATATACAAGCATCAGAATAAATTTTTTATCTACTTGTCCCATGTTAAATTTCGATAACAAAAATTGGTCTGTCTTCGTTGGTTGGACATTTTTCTCGTCTATTTTACAAACGTGCATAACGAGAAAAAATTGATTGCAAAGGGGTGCTACTAAACTTTTTTAATTTTTTTTTAACTCTGTAATTGTAGATTTTCTTTAGAATTCCTCATATGAGAGTCTTCTGATCTCAAATACAGAGATAAAATTTGTACAGTATTTTGTATATTATTAACATTCCATACGTACCCCTTTCATATACAAGAAAGGTTCTGATATCATTTTTACCTTTCGAGATGAATTTTTTAAACGTCTATTCGGAACAATTTAATAGTAAGAAGAGTTGAACACTTATTTTATCAACATGTTAAGTATAAACTTATTCTTTTTAAATATAAAAATTATTTCACAATATATAAGTAATTACTTTTTTTTTATTTTATACTGTTTAATTTCATAAATTTTTTTTATTTGGGTATTAGAAAGATTATCGAATATTTGAGAAATCAGTTTTCAGATTCATGCCTTATTGACGAAATGTCTTTATATGTCAATGTAGGAATGTATTTTGATTTTACGAGGTAAAAATCTTATAAAATATATTGAGATCATATTTTTTTGAGTAAAATTTTAGAAATTAATACAATAAAAACTATAGGGCACATTTAATAAGGCACCTTTCCTTAAATTCGTCTTGGCTGTACGATCCACAACGCAAGTCAGTATTGCTAAAGATTATCAATAATTAATTATCAAATCTTTTTTATTAGTTTTAATTTAATGTATTTAAGAAAATACACTTGATGACTAATTTAAGTTTTCAAAACCGAGAATCGGACGAAAATTTCTGAATTATTTCAATTTTCAAAGATCACCTCTGTTCAATCATTAAATTTTATTCGATTCTTATTTTTTTCATCTTATATTGTTCAGAGATGAATTTCTAAGAGATCGCAGATCTTAGAAATGGAAAATATGTCTTCCAAAAAACAGCTTACTTTTTAAATTGACTGTACTTTTGGAAGTGGTTTATTATTTGAAAAAGAAAATATACTTCTCTGAACAATATAAGACCAAAAAATAAGAATCGTATAAAATTGGAAGATGCGGCGCTATTTTTAATAGTCGAAATAATTCAAAAATTTTTTTGTTTTGAGAGCTTAAACTGTTTGCTGATGTACTTTCATAAATCTGTCAAGCTAAAAATAAGAAAAAAAGCTTTCATAGTAAGTTATTGACATTTCAAGTGATGAAGTAACTTTTGATGTAGATAATAGCCAATATAATCTTAAACTACTTTGATTGTTCAAATCCTGTTAAAAGTTGTTAGCGCTTCGCGATTTGCATAGCAGTTACGTAGCCTTGTCATAGACTATGTATGCATAAAAGTTTAAGAATGTCATCCTTTATGTGATCACTAAAATGCAATACTAAATTATGTGGTAAAATATTTGAGTTATAAATTAGAAACATATGGAAATTCTTTAGTATTAGCTTTTGGTTGTCGAAGCTAATTCAAGTTCTGTAATAGTATAGTTTTCTTAACACGGGCGTAAAATTACGCCCGCATTGCGAACAATATTTTTCGATGAGCGGGGGTGAAAAATGAGTTTCTATACTGTTCATATTGCGCCTACGAGATCGTATAATTTTTATTTTACGCCCACGTGATCGTGAAACGAGGCATTAAAACTAATTTTACGCCCTCGTGCATCGAAAAATTATTTACCATATACATTATAGTTATGTACAATATTAGCTATGAATCTATGTTAATAGTAACTGAAATTTCATTATGCATTTTATGATTTAATTAAATGATATAAATCGATGGTTGATAAATGAAATTAACAAATTTCAAATTTGTTAAAGCTAATGAATAAATACCTTACATCTTAAATTTATGTAAAGGAAAATGCGTTATAAGGATGAATTCCTCCTAATTCAGCTAGTGTAGCATTGTGAACTCTTCGGGAAGGTCGATAATAAAGTTGAACGCTCCTGACTATTCTCTTTGTACAGAAAGTTTTATATATATCAGATCGATTTCCTCACAATGCATGGTAGTATCAACACGATCCTACATTATTCTTCTGTATGCATACTTGACTTCCTTTTCTCAAGGGCTTCTAATGCGCTCATTTCCGTGCTAAACAAAAAAGTCATAATGTCTTTAGCTATTGTTAGGTAACACTCACCATCTTTAACACGTCATTATTGCAATGCTATATATATGCACTATGGATAATTTAGGATGCCAGCAATTTAACGATTATATCATATACACCGATTAAAATTGTTAATATAATTCAACATATCTTCGAAAAATTAATTTAAAATAATATTAATTAGAATAAGAACTTTTTAAAGATTTTATACTTTTACCGTCTCTCTCGTATAATAGCATTTTTTTTTATAAATTGTTGACGTAATTAGTAGATATTTAGGTAGTACATGACTTTCTCTTGAACTAATGTATACCAAATCATTCCACACAATATGGGTGTACGTTAATTATAAGTGGGAAAAATGCATATATGTATGATAATCTGAACAACACGTGTGAATGATCCAAAACAGTATTCTTAATAGTTTTTCTGGTTCAAAAATTTCTAAAATCTAAAAATATTTTTCATTTTATTTTATTATAAGGAACATGAAGGAGCGATGAGCAGGTACTTGTTGCAATATTGCACTATAACGTGATTCAATCTATCATAGTATTGAAGATTGATATTGTGCAGTATGAGAATTATATGTTTGAATTATCTAAGAATTTTTGTTTCTCATTACGTCGTGAAAAATGATAATTTGTGGTATTTTATAATATACATTAACACCAAGATGCAGTTAGATAAGAAAAATCAGTTATTAATTATTATTCTTGATCATATCTAAGGCGATATTGAATTAATATATCAAGGGTTTATTTAAAGTCCCCATATAATATATTGCCCATATTAGCGAAAAACTTTGAAAATCAGTATATCCTCTCTTAAAAAAGTGATGGATGAAATATGTCATCACAATAAGACTGTTTTGATTGGATCATTTGATTGGTTATATAGAATAGGTGCCAAAATTGAATATTTTTTAATTTTCAAAAATGTTTGAGTATTTAATTTAATTTTCAAAATTACATTATGTTTTAAATTGAAACTTTAAAATTGAAACTAACTTGATCACGTTAATAATCTGAAAAAAAAAAGATAATAATACGCGTGAAGCGCGTTGAACGTAGCTATATAGTATTGTCAAAATTTTAATGATTAAAACTAATTGTTTCAACAGGGATAATTTAATTTTCACAAATATTTGTTTCTTAAATCTAAAATTATTATATAAGAGAGTGATTTGGATGGTCCTGCTGTCTAATGGCGGGTGTTTTTTTATCATACAGTTTTTCCTTCCGAAAGTTTCGTGTTTCTATTAAAATCCAAAAAAACAGTTTCCACTAGAGAGCAGGACCATACAATATAATTACTCTCTTACACATCACTGAAAGGTCATTACCATTAGCATAAATTCTCCTAATCTAAAATGATTATATGTATTTGTGTATCAATGCTGTTTTGTTCTAAATCAAACCGATGAAAATTATAAAAAATTTATAATTAAGTTTCATGAGATGATACGAAATTAGTAATTAAATAGAATCAATATAGGTAATTTAATTTAATTTAAATAGTTTTAGATAAGTAATTTGATTATTAGAAGAATTTATTTATTTGCTTGAAGATTACAATATATATTCAGTCTTCAATCTAACGTATAACTTAATGTTCACATTATGTGAAAACAACTTAACCGACTAGGTACAGCGCCTTACGAGAGTCAGCACGGATTTTCCAGATGTCAGTAAGGAAGAAAGTTTTCCAGTCGCGGATGAAGAACAAAAATAATCCCACTATTGGTAATATACCAGCAGTCGGTAACTTCACTCCCCAACGCCTGGGCTTTTCTAGAAAGTTCTAAAAACGTCACCGCTAGGAGCAGCATATGTATACATCTACCTGAGATATACATTGCATTTACATTTAGTTCGCGAGCATGCGATTAGCGTAATCTCGCGTAATTGTCCACGATAATGACGTAATTATAGACGCATCGATCGCCATCGGAGGTATATCATCACGTGCCACTCCAATAATCATTGAATGCCAAAGTAAACACGAGCGTTGAGTCATAATGATATCTTCTCTTTTGTTCCGTGATATCGTCGTGCGATCTCTACAGTCGCAAGAAACTCGATTCTTACAAGACTAGTCATATACTTATTTCTGATATGCATCTATATATGCATGAATTCTTGTGCGTGTGCACGTTGGCGGGTATCATCTTTCCTAGGTGCAGAACGTACGGTGCGTAATCAATGACCGCAAGTTTCGATAAACTGCGTTATTCTGATAGGAAATACGTTTCTTCGTTTTGTTATTTGTACCTCGGACGATGATTAGGGATTTTTTTTCATGATGTCACGCACTGATGACATTTAAAAAATACAAATAATGCAAGGGGAAATTTCCATGTCAGTATACATTTATGTTTAAGGACGTTCACCGGTTAAAAACGAACTATTTGGCGAAAATTTATATAATGGATGTGATAGTTCTAATATAAAAACCACTATTCTTACATAATTCTAAGGGATTTGACAAGATATAAGAAAAATTTAATAATTGGAAATTTGAAATGTTGCTAGTGTAAGTACTGCTTATGAAAAAAGTACATGAATCTGTTATGGAAATCTTTATTTTTGATCCGATTTTAATGGAAGAGGGCTTATTATTATCTTCCTCGTGCAATTTGAGGTAGAGGTTACCACAAAATAATTGAGAAATTATCAAAGAGTGAAACATGGCGTACATTTGTTTGTAAGACTCACATTCCATAATAGATTCTTGTACTTTTTTCATAAGCAGTACTTGCACTAGCAACATTCCAAATTTTCAATTATTAAATTTTTCTTATATCTTGTCAAATCCCTTAAAAGTATATAAGAATGATGGTTTTTACATTAGAACTATTACATATCCATTATATAATCATTGCAATAGTTGTAGATTTATATAAACATAAATTACATATTTTAATCTAAAATTTGTCTACGTTTTCAAATAAATAAAAAAAGCATAACATGTTAAAGCTTATTATAATACTCATTTTTAGAAAAGTCTTTCAAACTAAAATCCATATTTTATCTAATTTCAGAACGTACAAGAACAATATTTACTGGAATTGATGAAATACATTAATTGTTAACATAAAAATATCTTGACCGTGATCAGTGTCTTATCGTTTACATAACTTTGTTATTACAGAGCACAAAAGGAAACAAAAATAATGCTCTCCTAATCTTGATGGATTTCTCGAAGCGAAATGCGCCGTCGTTTTACTTTGCTAATCAATTAATTAATAATACTGTTATATTTAGACTGTTTTACACATCAGGAAAACGCACATTTACTTATGCTCAAAGCGTAAACAACTTGTATTCTGCGCACTAGACTGTACAACATTACGGTTGGTTACTTATTCAATGAATAAAAGAATAAAAGTAATTTTTCACACTTCTTAATCCTTTTCACCTCTCTTGTACCTCCAACTTTTTCTTCGCCTTTTCTTTACCTTTCGCGAGAAGCGTCTCGAGTGCACAGAGTACACACCCACGAGGTCGTTGAGGAGGCGTGTTGCGTCACATTGTACCACGTACCTATTGATTTTTAATTCACATTCCTCGCCCCAGTTGCGCATCCCTTGGCAAAAGACGCAAAAGTACTCAGAAAGCAATTACAAAAATCCCGACACTAGTTCCGTTTTCGTGGGCTTATTCCTTTTTCTTATCGCCTAATAAAGAGATAAGATAAAACAATAGAAACTGTTCTATGCCTTTCTGATGATTTCAGAGTAAACGTGGGGTACAGATGAATCAAATAATTGTCTGGCCCTTTCGCTAAACAATTTTGAATTACCACAGATATATGTTACTTTAAAAGATACAGAAAATCCAATCATGGTGTATATAACATCAAGGCTTGATGTATACCTTGGTGCACCCTGTTGCTGCAGGAGCAGGCTTCCTGTGCAGGCTCTAGTGGCGAACCTACTCGAATTATTAGAAAAAATGCCAGATGTCACTTAAAAATTTTTTTGAGATATTTGATGTTTTATACTCCATTGGACATTACAAAGTGGACTTGTACCCTTTTCAAATGAATTTTTCTTTATAAAAAAATAAGATTTTCAAGAAAATTTTATTATAACTTATGCCTCAGTTCTCAAAGAACACAATTAATATACTATAATCTAATTCTAATCAATAACAGATTTGGATGCACTATACTTAAATATTCACTATTACTATATTTACGGGGTACGCAACAAGCGAACAAAAATAATCAAACGAGCTCACCCCTTTTATTTCCATCTCCCCCTCTAATCCAAACGAAGTTAATCCAGCCGACAGGTTGCCTACCCACGTCATCCCCATTATCAGCTTCTCTAATACATTGTATATCCAATATCGGAATACCTCAATCGCCCTCGACATTGGATCGAGAGATGTTGCCACGCGATACCTAGTCTCACGCCAGCGTGGAGCCGTACGTGGGCGCATGCTATATAACTGCTGGTTTCTCCGTCACTTCCTTTCGTCGCACGTATACGATATTGTTGTCCTGCGACGCAGCTACCCAGTGGAGCACATTATAAAGCCCTTTTAGTTGCAGCACGCACAAGTCTAGTCGTGTCAGAAGCGCAGAATCATTCATAAAGCCCGACCTTGGACGTCGGATACTACGTACATGCGCCGGTCGCTCCGTTTTTTTCTCCCCTCGTGCGATACACACACATACTTATACACCACACGTACGCATTCTTCTTACACACATGCGCTGCGGGGCGAATGAGAGAGGGAGTCGGGGTCTTTTAGCGACGCAGTAGTCGGTGAAGGCAAAGAGGGGTCGAGGACACGAGGTGCGCACACACATACACGCAGCGTACGCACGCGTGCTTGCGGGGATGAAACCGGAGCGAGAGAGATGCAGTCGGTTAGAAGAGGACGGCGGTGAATGAAAATCAAGGAGACAATGGTGGCGGAAGGTAAACAGGGAGAGGGGAGGGAGAATAAAGAGGGATGAAGATGGAGGGGGCGAGAAAGAGAGAAAGAGAGAGCCAACAAAATAAAGAATGTTCCGGCAGCTTTAGGGATTTGCGCCGTGTCCTGGATTTGATGTATATACCTAACCTTCGGCGAAGGTCGTGTTGAGTAAATTTAAAAAAAGTCATTTTTTAATATATTCGTGAACTTAATTTAAACTAATGTAATGAGATTAAATCAACTAATCAAGTTGAAACATAGTTTACGTTTGACGATGTTTTTCTCTAATTCGACGCTTTGGATTCTTTAATTTAGTTCAGAAGACACATTTATACTTTTCCAATACTAAAATAAACATTTTTTATTAATACTTTTATTAATTTATACTTTAAAGCTTTCTAAAATATGAAATATGTATAGTTAGATAAATATTTTCTTTATAAGAAAAAAAATTTGCTCTAGGAATTGCCATAATTATAGTAAAAATTAATGATCAAAATAATAGTAATTTTTATAAAACAAAGTTATACATTCACGTATTTGAAACAAAATAATACTAATAATTTAAAGGACAAAATTGTACGTATTAAGAAAACCATACCCCCTAAACGATCCAGAAAAGGTCAGGGGGAAAACTGGAAGAGATAAGTTTCCTTTGGTTCTACATAGAAAGATGAGGTGAATGGCGCGTAGACCATTTGTACTGCGTCACAGATCGTTATTAGCAAAGTCGTGGGATGAACTTTAAAAAATTTAGTGAATAGATTTTCCTAATATTTCATTAGTTAACTGATTCTTACGAAATAAATGATAATTCAAGGTAACCAATATTTGCCAAGGATTCACTTGCAGGAAGTACTTGATGATAGCCAAATCAAAATTTCATTTTTTTATATGTACTAGCGTTAATTTGCGCGCTGCGCGCGCCTATGTTCTGCCATCTTCAATCCGCCATCTTGATTTCACCCATAGCG
>UXGD01002237.1:0-27437 GCA_900474315.1 Torymus auratus
GGATGTATTTTTTCTATGTAAAATCATAATCCGAGTACTAACACAATGTATGTACGTCTGACTATTAGCAAAAGTGTCTGACTACTAATAAAATTGGTGTTTTTTAATCTTTACAGTCTAATAATTATTTTAATATTATAAGGGTATTGTAAACAAAGTGAATCGAAAGATAAATAATTTTTCAAGAAAATGGCTTATATTTTATAAATATTAATTTATTAATTTAGATTCTGCCTGAAAGACAAAATGTATCCTTAAGTGTCCGACCACTAGTGTCACTACCCTATATTACAATTTAAATTTGATTTTTAAATTTTCAGTAGTTTTAAAAAAAAACTGTACATTATTATTATAAATTATCAAATACAATCATTCTGAGAAAATGAAAAAATCGACGAAACTATCTTGCATAAGATTACAGTATCATTTACATTTATTATGATTGCACAAAAAATTAAATAATTCATTTATTTTATTCAAAAGAAAAAATGTTTTACAGTTATTTAAACTAAATAGCAAAATATCAAAAAAAATATATATATTTTTTATACCCTGTGTGAATTTCAATAATTATTGCTTACATGCCAATTATGGCAATTTCAATAAAATCATCAGAGTACTCTAAATTTTGCAGTAGTTCATTGAAACATAAAGATAAATACAATTATTTTTACCAAATAAATTACAGTAAATCTAGTATATTTTTTTAATAAAAAATGTTTCTAATTAATTTATAGGAATTAATAAATTTATAAAAACATCGATATAAATGCTATTTTTATGTTTACATTTAAAATTTTTTATCAAAACATATGCCTTGGAAAATAACATGGTGTAACAATTACAAAAATTTATATATATATATTACTATTTGTTATAGTTTGGCAGGCAATTAAGATGCTATTTACAATACATAATATGTAACTAAACAATTTTATGTCGCAAATTGAATAAACAAAATATGAGTAATAATAATTTAAAAATTGAGTGTCACTAGTGTTTAGAAATGATGTGTTATGTATGTGTATATAATACACACCATTTGAAGAAATAAAAACCCCTAATTTGTTTAAATTCAAGATAGAATGCAGCTAGGTTTTTCCTGTACATTTCCATCAGCCTTCTCAATCTCAATTAGTAGAGTATGAAAAATATCAGCAACAGCCTGAAAAATAGATATAATTTTACATTAATAAAGAATATAGAAATCATTATTAAATATATATTAAAAATGAAAAAATACCTCATTTTGCTTAGCACTCGTTTCCAAGAAAGCTGCATGCCATGAATCTGCTAATCGCTTTCCTTGGTCTGTAGTAATCATTCGATCTACATAAAGATCAGTTTTATTTCCAACTAAAACTATTGGTACACTGAAAAATGATTATTGAAATACCTTTAATAAAATACTCAGAATATATCATGTTCTACATTAAGTTTAAAAAATAATTATTTTTCTTTTTCAATAAGTAGTACTGAAGGAGTTTAGTAATTTATGAAGGTGATCTACATTGAACTTAAGAAATATGGTTCTAATAGTATTTAATAAAAAAAATAATATGATAAGAACTTACTGAACTTTGCCTGTTATATCAAGTAATTTGTCATAAATAACTTGTACAACTTCAAAGCTTTTTGCACTAGTTATACTATATACTAAAACATATCCATGAATGTCCATTGAGTACTGTGTGGGAAATATACTGTACTCATCCTGACCAGCTGTGTCAACCAATTTAACTTCATAATCTTGAGAATTTACACGAGTACTTTTTGTGAAGGCTATAATAAATTTTAATAAATATAAGTTAAAAATGCTTGATATCAAAGAATAAAATATATTATAACAAGCTGCAGAAATTCACAAGTTTTATAGTAATGCTAAGTCTTATACAAATGTACAAAACAGCACATTAACAAATTATATAATAGCACATTAGTAAATTAATTATTTTTCACTATTAAAAAGATATCATAAATACCAACATTATTTTTCAATGCAAACATCTATGGAAAATAGATTAATGAAATAGCTCAAATAAATTTTTGAGTATAGTTTTTAACCTCTAGAGGGCCGGAAAGCCAATATATTGGCTCACTCTGTGTCGGCACTTTGCCTATGATCGATCAATGATATAAGATACCTTTTATGCCTTATATGCCCCCTGAAATCCCAGCCCTCTAAAGGTGAAACAGAAGGCCTAAAGTTCGCAATTTTACAAATAAATATTTAAAAGCTATTTAATTAAATAAAAATTGTAGTATATCAGTGGGGCAAATATCGTATTTGTATTTTAATTTTTCAGCAAAGAAATTTTATTGAAAATAGTAATATAATTACTGAAATTTCTGCGTAGTGTTTATAGGGTAATGGCACTAGTGGTCGGACAGTTAAGGATACATTTTTATTATGTACATATTGGATTACATTACTATCATGTAGGTACAGTTACTTTGTCCGATTTCAAAATTTTTGTCAAAATTTACGAGTTAGTAGTCGGACATATTTAAACAGATAATGAAAAATAAAAAAAGATAATTTTGCCACACTAGTTAGTTTATTTCATCTATTCTATATTCAGTAAAACTATAAATATAAAAATTAAAATTTTTTTTTGAAAATACAAGATTCTTGTACAAACTTATTTTTACCAGTTATGCTAAGAAAACGATAATTCTCCTTCTCGACTCATACTCACAAAAAAAGCTCAGAATAAAAATAATAATATTCAGCGTTTAATTTATATTTACATGAATTACTATTCTCCATACCTCTAATTTTTGCATTGACCTTTTACTTACTGTATTATTGACTGTAAAATTTATTTATATTTATTTGAAATTAAAAGTGTCCGACTTCTAGGGGGTGTCCGACTTCTAATGACACTACCCTACTTATAAACAAAGGGGGATTTTTTTTGTTCTTTTTTTGTTTTTTGTAAAAACACAAAAATTAATTTATTAAATAACAAAATCGGTTTAATCTTATGGTATGAAATCCTCTAATACTTAGGTATATAATAACTGAAAAAACACGAAATTTCAGTGTAGTCTATTGTTTTAATAAATGAATACCTACTATACAAGTAGTATACCACTTGTATTCCCATTTTTATTTCAGTTATCACATTTTTCATTCATGTATTTTAACTAATTAACAAGTGCTTGGACAGAGACTCATTGTATGAGTTATTTCATTTCATTTATTTTATCATGCACACATATATAGTTCAAATGTACTCTCACATTCTCACTTTTAAACGTGATATTATATGTTCTAGTCAATGTTATAACTAATATAGTAATAATAGTCATATGGACTAAAATACTATACATCAATATGATTCCAATTGAACAACCGCAGTGTAATAAAATAATAAAATACGGTTTTCCTTACTATTTTCTATGGTGGGATCGTAGGAGTCAACAAATTGTCCTTCAACAAACTGTATACTCAACGAGGACTTGCCTAAAAGCAGAGAATTGACACAATTAAAGAAGCCTGTCTGGGAGCTGATAAAATTCACGTGAACCAGAGCAGTTTTCTCGACTCACCGACTGAGCGATAGCCCATAATCGCTATTTTTCTCTGTTTGGGCGGCATGTTGCTCTCCCGTCACGGCCTACCGACGACTCTATCGTCTCTCTCACGGTGTAAGAAAGAGAGGTGAACCAACTTACCTACCCCCACCACCTAACTTGCATGCCGTTAAAAGTTTGCCTATTTCTTACACCGTGGTCTCTCTTCAGCACTCCGTGGTCGATCGATGTATAGAGCAAAGGACCTCTGCACGCTCTGCAAAAGATGAAAAGCCCGCACAGAGGCGGACGTGCTCGTTAGTGTGAGCTGCTCCGAAAAGGGAATGACTTGCCGATGCTACCAGAGCGTTATAGCGAGCGCGCGGGCGCTTCAAGACTCAAGAGAGAGGGCGAGGGGGCCTCAAAAAATTACGTATATGCTTTCGCGCAGCAGAGCAGCACGCACGCAACTGCATTCCTAACCTACAAAGCTTAACCCACGCACTATCTCTCTCTTCTCTCCCCCCTCGCAAGTATACGTGCGTTCCCCGCGTGAGATAGATAGCTTCGAGAGGTATATATATAGGTATATACACAAGCAAAGCGCGCGGGCGGGTCGCAAGATATAGAGAGATATGCAGTCGTGCGAGGAGGAAAGCGAGAGTGTCCACGGATAAAAATACCGAACGGAGGAAACGGGGCGATTCGCGGAAAGAGTGAAATACTTAGCGTCGGCCCGCTCGCGTCGAAGGGCGTGGAATCCGATCTGTCGCGGACATGCATCTTTCTTCTCTTATGCGTGCAGCGTGCATCATCATCCCGTCGCGTACACGTCATATATATACAAAGTGCGTGCGTTTCGACCCTGTACACCCATATAGCAAAAAAAAAAAAAAATAGAAAACTGATGACATAATGCAGTATCAGATAAGTATGTATACCTAAGGTATATTATTATTGTGTCGCCTTTATGCACGCGCACGCGCGTGGCCTAGTAAGCCCTTTATTTACCTTTTATCGAAGAGAAACAAACAAACTCGTAGCAGCAGCACAGCAGAGTACAGTCGAGCGCCCACGTGCTACTCGAATGCGCAGGAACAAACGTCGCAGTTATAGTGGTGTGCACGCTCGCCGCTTATTTTCCTTCAACAATTCAGCAGCAGCTACTCCGCCGTTCCTCGTATTATTGCGTGATATAGGCGGCGATCGCCGCGGGAAATCCCACGACCCACGGTCTCAGACTATATGATGCACCCGACGTGCAGGCTGCACTATTATACTACGATGGCAGCGCGCGCGTGCTTAGAAGGACGACTATATACACATAAACACACGAAGGAGAGAAAGAGCGCACAGTATGTGTAGTCGTGTTTATACACCGCCGACTGACTGACTAACTGGCTGCTGGCACGCCAGACGCGAGTACGCGACTTTTCATTTTACGTCGGACGGCTCAAGCTCAACGGCCGAGTGTGTGTAAGTAAGTATGTGTGTGACGGCATCATAGCGTCTTCGCGCGCGAGGAAAAGTGGGGATCTGTGTAGGCCGAGTGGGGTCCGGAAAACATGGAGAAATTTTTTAATATGTATGCTAGGCAGGAATGGAGATCATTTAAAAGACGACGTTGGCTTGTTTATTGTTGAATGGTAGGCAGAAACCCCATTTCTTTCTTTCGCTTGCAAAATATAAACATCACCGCGCTCGCGACTCGCGGAAGACGCATAACCAGTAACCATTTTCGAGTACTTATCAGCTGTTTTTGTTGATCGACGCGTAGTACGCGCGACGTATACGATCACACACTATATAAGTATCCGCGGGACGACGCAGTTATACTTATGCTGCACGTGAGCGTGGCAGTCTCGCGTTGACGGCCTTCAACGCCGATTCTCGTAATTTTCCTTTTGCCTTGTCTCTTTTTCATTCGCATCTATAATTCTCAATTCCTCCGGCCCTTCCTCTGGCCTCATTTATTCACGTGTTTTTTTCTGCATTCGTCGGAGCGTATAAGTAATGCTCCGATATGAGTAGTTTACTTTATATATATATATATATATTCTTCACTTTATTTTGAAATTCTTTGTTGTGTTTGATCAGTTTGTTATGCTTTTCGTTTGTTTACATTTTTCGGTGAATAATTTTAAAGAATGTGCTCTTGCTTATCTTTACTTATAATTATAATCATTCCTTTATATCATTACTCCAAATGTTCGTTTATAAAAAGCTTTAGGCGTAAAATTAACAGTTAATCACCTATCTTAATAGATAACATAAAAACTATTTTCATTCGACGTAAAACGACGGATTCCTTAATCATATAAATTATGGCTACAGCAGTACAGCTGCGACGTTTTATTTTCAGTACGGTTTGTTTGTCCCTATAATACAAGGCGGACCCGAAATACGCATAAAGTTTAGTCTACTGCGTATTTTCCGCTGCGAGCGCGGCGTTGCGCTTTACACACTTTTCCTGTTCGAGGTACAGTCTCTCTTCATTCATGTTTAAAAACTCGAATATAAGTATCGCAGAGGCGACGATGTGAAAAGGAAAAGATGCTAAAAATAGGAAGAGATGAAAAATGAGATAAGATGAATGTCGCGTCAATCTGTTCCGCAGCTTTTGCGTTTCAAACGTCACGATCAGCTGTTCAGCGCGAGAGCGACATAGTTCAAAGGCTCCGATTTCACGCATTGATTTGTCATACTATTTTGTTTATTTTCCAGAATGTTTCTTTGGTCTAGCTATCGATGCGTTCTTACAGCGTAAAATAAGTTATATTTACTTAAATGTAGGTCCTTTTTTACAGATTGTAAACAGTTTTGTGGAATTTGTTTTTAGTAAGTTTTTATTAAAATTTGATAGATATGTTGAATTACGAATTGATTGGAAATAGGAAGGATTTATTGCAATAACTGAAAGACTTTATTTTGTTATCGTTGTCTAATTTTTATTTATTCGTAAAATAAAATTACTCAGGTATACTTTAAACAAAGATAAATTACATGACTATCATATAAAAATGAAATATTGACTAATGTACAAAATAAATCTGAGATCAATTTATATAACAGTAATAGTATGATAAGTAATTTATTTTTTATAATTTTTATTCGTGAAAAGCGAGTAAAAATTTACTACAGTATTTGCGGAAAATATCTAATAACTAGTCGTGTGCAAGAAATCTGTGCATACGATTTACATGACTATTATGGATAAAAAAAAATCTCACTAATGTAAAAAGGCCAAAATCAAGTCTTAAATGGAACGTAAACCTATTTTAAGTAGATTAATATTTTTGCTATCATTACAATATCTGTTACTACACAATGTACAATTTTTATTATAAGTAATTGAGAAAGTATAAAATAAGTATTTAATTAAAAAGGCTTATTATATAAAACCAGTTCTAATAACTGGTAGCTCTATTAAAATATAAAAATAAAAATCAAAGTCTTTATACAAATTAAAATTTCAAATTAATTTGATTCCTGCAGACTCTTTAGAATGCCAATTTATTTTACGCTTGGCAGAAATTAATCATTTGAGCACCAATTGAATGAACATAAATTAAATGACTAACAAATGAAAATTTTTAATAAATGTTTATCACAGTGTTATGACGCCAACACCTACGCCACCTTCGTGCGCGTACATTGACGATGCGAAAGACCAGGCGTCAGTTTCGGGATCATAAACTTCAACTGTTGATAGATTCGTGATGCCATCATATCCTCCAATAGCCCACAGTTTTCCCATGTTTGCGACTAACGCTGCCCGGCTTCTCATTACATTCATCGATGAAACGTATTTCCAGCTGTAAAATTTATGTTTTTATAATAATCAAAGAAAGAATCGAAAGTAATTTTATAAATTTGTTGGCTTATATATACCTGTCAGTTTTAGGGTCATAGACTTCGACTGACTGTAAGAATGTCGAACCATCGTATCCTCCACAAACATACAGTTTGCCATGCAAAATAGCCACTCCTAATCGACACCGCCTCGTCAACATTCGTTTTACAGGTGTCCAAGTGTCAGTTTTAGGATCGTATCGTTCAACCTACAAAATAATTAATTTATAAAATCTTTCATTGAATGAAAAAAATATTTCAACAAAAATTTTGTTTACCGTGTCATATATGGACAAGCCATCGTGCCCACCTAGAGCATAAATGAATCCCTGAAAAGCTACAACTCCACCAGCAGAGCGATGTTTGTTCATCGCGCTTACCATATCCCATTTGTCTTTTTCCGGACAATATCTCTCTACCGTCTTCAAGGAGGTTACACCATCGTAACCACCGCATACGTATATATAGTCGTTTAAGGCAGCCGTTCCAACAGCACTACAAAAAGGTGTCAAATATTACTCTTAAAGTTCCTATATAAAATGTACGGCAGATTAACCGTAAAGATACTAAATACAATACCTTCGTTTCCAGTGCATGGGGGCTATTATTCTCCAAGACTTCAGATGAGGATCATAAACCTCAACAGTTGAGAGCCTCTCGGAACCATTATATCCTCCAAAAGCATATAATTTATTTTTATGTACAGCTACGCCTACTCGACTTCTGAGCGTTGTCATTGCCTCGGACGTTTTCCACGTGCCTTGAAAAATGAAATCATAACGGTAACAATAAACTTAGTTTTATTAATACTAAACAAGTATTTGCTTTCTCACCGGTGACAGGGTCGTAAACTTCGACTGTGCTTAACGAGTCGCCGAATTTTGTCAAACCACCAACTGCAAAAATTTGTCCCTTTACGAGATTGAATCGTGGTCGGATTCTATTGTTTTCTATTAAATATCGTCTATCGGGTATGAGGTGATAGTCTTTCGCTTCGTCCAGCAAATCTCTAAAATTTATATACTAACATTACGAAAGCTTTATGAAAAATCAACAAAAAAAAAGGATCAGCGCGTAATCTATCATGTAAACTTTAATCATCGTACACAACATAATCGACTTTGCGTGCAGACAAAACAAATCCCGCCTTAAGCTCTCAAACCATACATGCACATCGTATTAAGCATTATCTCTCTTTCTCTCTTCCCTAATTCGCAAAGCCACTAATCCGCACCTGCACTGGTGTGACGAGCGGACGAGCTCCTCCTTGGCCACGTGATCGACGAGATACTCAGGCGAGAGGAGGGGAAGCCTGACAAGGGCCAGCAGCTCCGGCAGCTTGTCCTTCCGCGTCTCGACGTCGTGCTTCAGCCAGCGTATCACCGCCTCGAACACCTCGTTCTCCACGCTGATGTTCAGATCGTCGTTGGCTACGATTTCCTTCAGGTCGTCGAACGCCAAGTTGAGAAACTCCTCGGACTGTGAGACGTCCTCGAAGTAGAGATGTATGTACTTGGTGGATTGGTCAAGGAGAGGCGTGCAGCTGAGCATGTCGGCGAAGTGCCTGATGCCGAGGACGTTGTGAGGGTGAAAGCGCGTGCGCAGAAAGTCGGCACAAGCGTTCTTTACGTTGTGCAGACCCAGGAAGGAGGCCCCGACCATGATGCTCTGCACGTTGTCGTTCGTCAGGATTATCTTGCCGCTGTACGCGAAGTTTATGAACGCTTCCAGTGCCCTGAGAATTTTTAAGCTTCGTTAAGAATCTGCGTGTTTTATTATTGCTATGCGCAATCGTCAAGATAAATAATCAGGGGATTCGAATAATGGAAACAAAGTCTTTTAGGGTGAATTTTATAAATTTGATTAATTTTTCTTACGTCGAATCGAATCCTTGCAGAGTTATGTTTTTCTGTTTACTTTCTGCCATGTCATTTAAGAACATGCCATTGAAGTATGGTATCGTTGCGGCGAGGACTAGTCTGTGTGCACTAAAGCTCTGGTCGTCAACCTGAAAAATTATAGAGAAAAATCGTTAACGAAATTCGCCGAATTCATAAACTAATAATAAAAATAGTCATAATAATTTTCAGCTAGCAATAAATAATTATTATATCTTATAAAAATAGAATCTATATGTTTTTATAACAATTAACGATAATTTATTAATAACTTTAAAATTGCTACATGAACAAAAATTAAGTTTTATTTTATTTCTTTGAAGGTAAATTAATTAAATTCATAGTGGAAAGGAAACGTCCTCTTTACGAATCATAAATCATTTCCTTACTTTAAGCAAGTATTTCATGTTAATTTTATGTAGATCGTATAGTCCTATGAATTAAATTTTCTTATCTTTCCTTCCTTACAATATCAGAATGTGCCAAAATGGTTACAAAATATACAGATAATCCGACCTCTTGTATTTCTCGCATTATCAAAGTAACGGTAAAATGCATACATATTATAGATGGCGTCAAGTAAATCAAACGACAGCTGATAACTGCAAGAGATGATTTCGTAATACTGAAGACAAAATCAGGTCATCGAAATCCGTCGCACGTCAATATAACCATTAATAAAACGCGCGCGCGCGATGTGCAAAGATACATCATTATGTCATTTGGCGCCGCACGAATATATATATTATAAGCGTCGAGTTATATTTATTGAAATTATCACGAGACAACGCGGGAGCGCATTATAATTAGTGATGAACTTATTCGCGATGGCAATCGCCAGTGACCTACTGCGTCTCCTCTAATCAAATAGTGTCACGTTTATTATTAATGTCTGCGCATAAATAATGTCCGTTTATTTAAGCGCCACGAAGCGCAGTCCGATAAAAAGATATGCCGTTTTCCGTGTACAGATAGTCAATCTAAAGATAACTATATATATACGATTGCATTCTCGCAGATAGTATATGATATGCGCGAAATTCACTATAGTGAAATGCCAAATTTATATATATACGCGGATATACATGACGTCTAATTAGGCAGGCAAAATTGATGACTTGCAATTAATTTCAACCTATATTTAGAGTATCTAAAAAAAGTATATAGCTAGCGTACGAACATTCTTTATAATTTCATAATGTACACATGACGATTCTACCTCGTCAAGCACTTACTACGACGACATATTATAACGACCACCGAAATTTCCGTTACACAATTGTTCATCAAACCTAAACACCCCGCAATCATCTATCCCTCTTCAAAAAAAAAACACTTCCTCTATAATTAGTCCTGTCTGCATAACGCAACAGGCACCTTTTGTCACCTCTGCCTTTAAGAAAAAAAAAAAAAAAAAACTTTTCGCCTCGGGCCGTTTGGCCAAGTGGCCACACGGCTTCTCAAAGGGTAGGTATAGCGCGTACAACAAGAAAAACGACGGGCTTTGAATATACGCGCGGGGGGCGCCGAAGCGGTTCATTGTGCGCGCTGTAGAGATTGGCTAGTTTGGCGACTGGCCAGGCGCAACGTCGGGGCGAGGGATAACGAGCGAAACCGATGCAATGACTTTCTTCTCTCTTTCTCATGCTCTCGCGTGGACGAAAACACGTTTCTGCGGGGCGCGCACGTGATGAGAAAGTTTCGCCGTGTGATGGTGTCGAACGATTCCTTTTTTCTATAAAATAGATATATGCATGAGTATATACGTGCGCTGATTTGATATAGGTGGACATACGCGAGTATATAGAGAGAGGGAGAAAAACGTGGCTTGCCAAGGCGGAAAGAAACAAAAGGGATGACGATACCGAGCGTTCGTGCGTAGGTAGGTATTCATGCCAACGCGCGCAGTCAGGAAATTTTCGGCTATATCGTTCTGCGAACGTCCGAAGCGGCGCGGTTTCGGAAAGGAAACTGGAGCGTAAATATAGCGTCGCGATAAGAAAGCGGGAGAGGGCAAGTAGTGTCTGTGTGTGTGTTTACGTTCCGTAACAATATAAAGTTTAAACATTTGCTTATTTACTGCGACTTATTGGAGCACGCAGCAGCCGCGCACTGGCAATTTGTAGAGCGCGCCGCGCGTTTTATACCTGTTGTATTCGAGTTTATTGCCGCATAGGTATCTACATATATGAATTTCAGATATTTCGCGTTTATAGCTTTGTTTTTGTATCGGCGAGCGAATTCTTTCTCGATACTTATATATTTCCCGAGCACGTGCGCGTGTATACGCGCGGAAATCGAATTGAACCGCATACTTAGCATTGCGATTAAAACGAGTGAATTTCACTTTCTCGAGAGAACAAAAAAAGAATTTACCAGACGCACGCGCGGCCGCTCTTAAGCTAATTACCCGCACTAATTCACGTAATGGAATAGATAAGAAGGTAGGTGTATATACATAGGAGACACAGCGAGCATTCCATTCCAGTGCTCGCGCGCGCAGAGAGTATATACATTACAAAAAAATGCGCTTGCGTCATTAGAACTCAACACCAGAGGCAGCAACACCAAGACAATGGCCCGCGCACTACCCCCACGTAGATATCAGCGAGGGGGAAAGCACGTGTACGTATACACATAATAGCGGCTGATAAGATCTCCCGACTATAATACATGTACCCAGCGCCTAGTTACCGCGGGAACTATGTTTATGTGTATCTCGCACTCGCCCGCCAGCGCGTCATAACCACAACAAACCCGAACCGAATCAATCGCTTATCAGCCTATATAGCAGAAGACATATTTATCCGCGACAACAAAAACAAATCGTGCTGGAGAGAGCGCAACGACGTACGACAATAATATGATGCATCTCCCGACTTTTGAGGTTATGCTCGCTAGCACAGATAATACATATAACATGTAAACGGAGAGCTCGACAGGCGCTTACCTTAAGTGTGACGTCGCAGAGTTTACCCTGCCGCCTGATGTGCTCGAAGGTAGGGAAGCTGGTGGCGCAGTGGTCCGGGTTATGGTACACCACTTGTTTCTCCGACAGGCCCAGAGCACTGGCACTGGAGCTAGTCGCACTAGAGCCAGCCGCACTGGGCGGCGCCGCGAGGGCCTTACAACGCGGCTGGATCCCGTTGACCCCGGCACTTTCACCGCATAAACTGACTCCCTCATCCTTGCCTGCGAGTGCAAAAGATCCTGTATTGCGAAACGCAGCAGCACCTGGGGCGATAGCCGTCATCTCCATTTTGCCGCAGGAGGCGCGCCGTCGCGAGGATGAAGAAGCGAGACTACTGCTGCTGCTGGGACCTGCGCTGCCGCTCGCGCTCGGTGCAATACTGGCGCTGCTGCTACGCGCAGATGCGAAGTGCTGGTGGTGGTGGAGACCGCCGCCGCCACTGCCGCCGCCGATGCGCGCCCGAGGGAGACTCTCCATTTAAAAAGGGAGACGCGTATACGCAGATGTCTTGCCCGCGCGGGGGGCTGGTCCTCTCCTTTGTTTACCCTGCAAAGCAAAAGAAAAGCGGAGGATGAAGGTCGCCAACGCGAGCGAGCGGGGGTGAGGATTAGCGCCTGCAGTTTGGCTATTTTTAGAATGGTGGAGAGAGAGAGAGAGAAAGTTTGCGCGCAGTTGAATGAACGATTTTTTGCGACGCGCTGTCGTCGTTCGTTTCCTTTCGCACTTATACTTATATAGGCGGGTGTTATGTGATGTGTGTACTTGTTAACGACGATTTATTGATGATGTACTTTTTTTTTCAACAGTAGTTATTATGTTTTTTTCTGGTTTGTGAGGTGTTCAACGCGTAAGTATAATAAAGTATATGTGATTATATGGAGTTGACGTTGTATGTACTTCTGAATGTACGTATATTTTGTTCTAAACGTTTCATTAAATGATGAAAGAAAGTAGAAAGAGAACTTGAATATTGTGCAAGACAAATTAAACTATAATAAAATTTCGTACTACGATTATAAAGTTGCAATTTAAATTGAAACACTATATTTACAGTTATACATACGATTAATTTTTCATATAACGTAAAATACTTTATTTCAATATCTGTTTGAAAGTTAAAACAATTTTTCATTGTTATTCGAACCGTGCCACATATAATATATACTTCTAAAGCCATTTCAAATAGTGAATATATACATTGCATATTTAAATTTAAAACAAGCTATCTTTTTGATTGACTTTTTGCAAAAAATAAACAGTATTGAAAAAAAAAAATGATATTTACTACACATATCAAAGTAACTTTTGTTCATAATAAATTTATTTTAGCTATATACAAGTCTATACGAAAATGTAAAATAGTACATTGATTACCTGCAGAATTTAATTTCTCATTATACTTTCGTTTCATGGAAACAATATAAATGCACATCTCATTCGGAAAGGAACACACACGTCCAACGATCATTGTAATAATTAAGTGCTAATACAAAATTTGTAAAAATCCACACCGAACGACCTTACATATCTAATTGCATGCACTGTCCATCAACGTTCAAGATTCTATGTAATTAGTATTATTTCCAGTTGCATTCAAGAACATTGGATTTTCCCAGTCTAGTATTATTAAAAGTTATTAAAAGCGGCGATACGGAAATGCCATCAAAATCAACAAAAGTTAATTCTCTAAACGCAGTCATCCAAATATTACTATAGAGCGTGTTATACCATCATGGCCACAATAAAAGTTAAAACAGAATGTACGTATATTTAGAACAAGAATATAACTTTTTAAAATTATATAGGCATTAGATATGTATACATCTCAATTCAATAATACAAGAATAGTGCATGAGCGCACAAAGCTATTTCAAAACTGTACATTAAAAAAAATATAAATGGAACGACTATATCAGTATACTTTATATATCCAACGAACAATTTACTTAATTCATCGATCTACGTCCCCATGAATTTCAATATTTACGAGTACGCATCAAGAGTTAAATTAAACGTCATTCAACGTCACCCAACAATCCTTGATCATCCGCCCCGCGCACCGAAACCACTCTTTTTTAATCGCCTTATACTTTACGATAATCGTTATATATACGCTCTCGACTAGAAAATCCAACAGCCGAAAACGCAAATCCCCGACGTTTATTAATTTCGCCTAATTATTATTACATTCAAGGCCGCGTGAGTTTGCACGCGCGCTCTTCTCTTTATTGGATAAAGAGTTGGAAATCGTCGGGGCTTTGTTCCACGGACACGCGCTCGCGCAGATTTCGCGCGCAAGGTCGCGAGTATAAGAGAGATTTTTCCTTTTTTCGTTGGCACTCGCACTGCTGCTGCTGCTGGTGGTGTATTTTTCTCGACTTGTCTCGTCCTCCCACCGAAAGCTTTTGTGCTTTCTTCTTAGGCTTTGCTCCACATTGTCTTTTAATGAGTTATAAATAAAAAGGCTTATATATAGTTATATATCCGCGATGCGTCTTGAAACAGAGAAATGCGAGGAAAAGTTAGAGGAGAACATTATTGCGAATGTTTGGAATACCGAACTTTATTTTTTTTTTGTTATTTATAGAGCGCTGCACGCGGGCTTTTGTTCTAATCAACTGGAACGATTTTAAATAAATATATATACAAAGAGATAAGTGTGCAATGATACATCCTATAGATAATGTTAACGAGTTCGGTGAGAGTTAGGTACCTTATCACGTAAGAAAATTTTCGAACCGATAACAAAGTATAAGTATTTCATATCATCTCTGAGTTATTAAAATTTATCAGTGTATTATATTTTATTATAAACAAGTATAGCATTTAAAAACTTTCTCTCAAATATACTTTCCAAACAAAAACCTAACAATATATACCTTCGAACTACCCGCGGTCATTTCTCTCACGCCGATTGAACATCCACCAAATTACCATCGATTAATATCAACCGAATTACGAGCACAACAGGCGATTATTATACATCGAGCGTCAGGCGCACGTGAAGCAGAACGCAAAGCGTACTCACCCGTAAAGAGAGCTGCTGTTGCTGCTGCTCCGTTTCGTTGATCGTCCGCGACGTATTCTATATCGACTCGCGAATCAAATAGCCTCCACTCTGCTTGCTCCAAAATATAAACCGCCGACTAAGTAACAAGTGTGTATAAAGTATATAATTCGAAGGTTGAGCGCCAATGAACTTGACTTGATTGTTCGTGGCTCACATATTTGTTTTCTTCTTGATGCTCCGCGACGTCTTCGTTTTTTTTCCTCTCTCGACTGTCGATCTCCTCGACGTTGTCCTATATTTACAAAACATATGTATGTAATAAGTACGGTCCTTTGGTAAATTACTATAGCAATAATGTAAATAATGTTTATCTTAAAGTATACGTTTTAATTTTGTTATGAGCGCTCTTTTATTCGTAAATTATTATTATAGTTGTTCAATTTGAGAAATTATAAATAAGAAACTTTGATAAGTTTAATAATATTATTTTTGATAATAATAACGCTTAATCGTGCGCATTCTAAGATTAAAATTAAAACTCAACATGTACCTATTCATTTTATATCAATAATATAAGTAATATTGTACCGATATCCGACGTAATTATTCAATAATTTATAATAAATTTTTAGTTCAACTTTATTGCAGGTAATAAGGTGATAATGAATACACCGACCATCTCTATTTAAATATTCCTGATAAGAAATGAAATATTTCTCCCAAGGACTGTATAAATTTCTGTGTCAAAACTATAAAAATGTATCTTTTCTCTTATCAAATAAACCATTTACATATAGTAAACGGTAACGCAAAAGTTGACGTTTTAATGGTTTAAAAATTTTCCATATGACAAATGTATCTATATACTATTCTTTTCTATATATACTGTTGAACTTTAAATCTACAGCATATATATAATACAACTGAACGCTTCGTAATGTACTACTAAATTATTATTTCTCACGACAAAAAAGATAATAATCGTTCCGTACAAAACAGTCGTTCAACTGTATATTACGCACACCCGATCCTTTCCTTCTACATATAAACTAACAACTCTGAGAAACTACAACTTCCGCGTTGGAAACAACAACGGCCAAATCGCCGGAACCTCGTTCACAAGACACGCGGCGCGTGCGTTCCACACTTCGAGCACAAGACACAATCATAATCATCAACTACTCCTCCTCAAGACACACACACATCACTCGCATACGCACGCGCGCACAATTGGCATCCTACTCGCGCACTTATAAAGGCATGACACATCTTTTCCTACCCGAGCAAGTATAGTTGGCTGCGATAGAAAGAGTGAGTGCACTGCACACTCGACGACGACGAGCCTCTTCCGCGCGCGGAGGCGAAATGATTCGGGCGGGAAGGCAACGAACTCCTTTTAAACCGGCGCCGCTTCCTTTGTGCGCGCGCGAAAAGCTAAACTTGGAACTCTCGCAGAGCGCAGCGCGCGCGGATATGAGAGAAGTTCTTTTTTTTTCACCGAGCCCCACCGAGACGATGCGCATACGGCGCGCACGCGTGTGTCTCTGTATACGAGCTTGGGGAAAATCGATGTGGGGGTTGTTTCCTTATAAGGGTGAGAGAGAAATTTTAGTGGAGGGTTAAGTTTTTTTTTTTTAGGAACGATGTGGAGGGTAGTTGGGGATTGGGGGAGTGGGTCAAGGTCGGTGATATGGGTGACAGTGTATTGGTGAAATTGATAGTTTTTTTTTTGTTTGGTTCTATATCGAAGTTTTAGATATTGGTCTTCGAACGGTTGGGGAAAAGATTCTGTAGCGATGGCTTGCGTTAAATAATATGTCTCTATGTTGTCACAGTGGGAATTGCATTGTCACTGTTATATGAAGTTGTCAAACGATATCGCGATCTCCGATAAAGTCAGTATTGATTTGTCGTAGATAAAACGGGAAGGTAAAAATATAGTATAAAAACGTTTTATATTGTCGTTATCTGAAAAGATTTTATTATGAAAGGAATGTATTTATTAATATTTATATTTATCTTTTTATTTTCGGTATTCATTTTAATAATATTTAAATTATTTGTAAAAATGAAAGTGTATTACAGCTATAATTTTTCATGACGTAAAAATCGTTTCTAATCATACATAAATCAATGTGTTTTTTATTAATTAATTTAATAACTCTGTAATAATTTAACGTATAAAGCAGTTATCTGATCATTTATTTAACTTTATTTTACTTGCCGCAACTTTTTATATTCGTTTCTATCTACGGTAATCTAGAAGTTTGGCCATAAATTTACTGATTTCTACTAGAACAATTTTCTTGAGAAAGTTATTTTTTAGTTATGATGTGATAAAAAACTAGTTTTAAAATACAAAAGCATAATATAAATAAAATCACATTTGCGAGTGAAATTAGTATTTAAAAAACTTCATATTCTTAATAATTAGTGGTATAAATTATAGATCAATTAATAATAATTATATTACTAAATCCTTAGATGGAAAAATTCGAATCTCTTGAATCGAAACAAGTGAAATTTCCAGAATTAATATCATGGTATAAGTATATATAAATATGCGTAAAACCGTAATTTTATAATCTTAATCGTATAATGTACACCAAATTTTAAAGCAAACTAACATGATTTCAATCCACATAAAAGTATATGTATAAGATTTTTTTTATTATATAAGAGATCCCGTTGATGTATAACCCGCTTCGTGAAGATTTACATAATTAATAATCTCCGATCCCAGTGAACGTGAAAGGTAACTTTTACCAGTGTATTGGAATCTTACAATTTTTTGTTCAGGTGTGTAATATGTGTATCACTTCCAACTTGTTCGAGACATTGAGACTGCATTTCTGTTTTCCTTGATCACTTAATTGAAAATATGAGGCAATAAGTTTGCTTTTTAATAAGACTTATACGCGAGTAAGATCATAGAAAAAGCTAGTAATAAATTGTATTTCAATCATCTACGTCGGATTAAGTCAATAATATAGTTAATCATTACAAAGTTTAAATAAACTAATAAATGTATCATATATTTTTATCTTATACGACGATGTTGTTTATGAACGCTTCTTACTGATTCATACCCATAACTCTTACGTATTTCGTATAAAATGTGTCTTCCATTAAGAAAATGAATACTCATAAAACTTTACTGACGATTTAAAAAAAATTTGAATTACTGTAATAACAAGTTTTAAAAATGAAATCATGTCTATATACATATATTTTTAAATTTTACAAACGATCTTTACTTTCTTCTTTATTTATAAAAACAAGTAAGTACATAAATTCTCAAAATTTATTTACAACATTACACTGTAACTACGTAAAAAATAGTAACAAACGCCTATCACAAATGAAAAAAAAAACCACTGAAATATTTACTTAAATAAATCATCATACGTACCACGACTTTTCGTTCACCTTTCACTATATATTTCCGATACTCGGCCAAAAACACTTTCTACCAATTTTTCTCGACTAAACACTATATACAACTGCATATAAACAAAAATCCTCATCAATACACAACACTCACCGAAAAACTGGGCGCAGTAACTATACCGTTACCGTTCTCGGCCCAACAAAAGCCCGATCACCACCCACTGCCACCTTCACTTATCTCTCGAAAAACCCAAAAAAGTCGCGTACGCGCGCGCGTGCGGCGATGAGCCCACGGCACTGCTCCGCGCGCTACTGCTCCGATCGTCGGGGCTTGCGCATATACTTTACGTTTTTCTTGCGCCGGTTTCGACGTTTCGCAAGAGAGCCGCTGAGTGTGTTTTCAACGCGAGCGCGAGGAATATCATTTGAATATAAATGACTTAGCGCGCGCATACAGTCGTGGCATTGATTCGTAATTGTACGCGCGTACGAGGCGAATTGGGGTGAGTAGTAGTATATATAGCAGCAGAGATTCTATACTCATTAGTCGGGGTTTAATTGACGCGGTTAGGAGAGGATGTTAAGCATGCGGCGCTGGATATGGGTATATCTATTAATAATACTTTTGAGCTCTGTGAAGGGTATCTGTATACGCGACTTTTGATGCGGGCGTGCGCTGCGTGTGTCGGATGTTAATCACGTACTCTGTCAGTCAAGTCGTTGTAGGAAGAGCAGCGTTAAATGTGTGAATATAAATTTATGCAGAAACTTTCTCTTTGAGAAAGCAAGAAAAAAGCTGAATATTCGGCTGTCAATATGGCCAAGTTTTGGCAATTTGGTTTAGTCCGGGTTTGGTAGTTCCGAGTATAAATTGTGGTAGTGTATTTATATAGTATGTATTCGTGGAAAACTGTGAATCTGCACTTTATAAAAATGCATGGATAAATTAAAGAGAGCAATTATTCTGTTTTGACTTCGTATAGTCTTTTGTTTTGATACATTTGATTGAAACTTTAAATTTTTATTTTAAATAACTACAATTGCATTCAAAACAGAGATAACTTAAATGAGATGCACTAAATGCTTTGGCTGAACGTTCGTAAAATAAAGTCATTACAGAAGTATGAAAATGTATAATAACATTCTCTTTCACTGGTGCAAAAACTTTTGCATATTTAAGTTCGCAGGCAGTTGTAATTATATACAGACCCAGCTTTGAAACCCAATGATTATTTCCCGGGAATTCGCGGATTGGCGGCGAAATATTTATTAAAAAACTTTTAGAAACTCAAACGCATTGATGAGTAGAAAGGCGCATGTATATTTCGACATTTTAAAAATTACTGTTTTACTTGCAGATTTTGAGCCCAATGTTTATAAATTTAAGAATTCCAACTTCTTTATCACCGCGAGGAAAATGTGAATTTTGTACATGCAAAGATGCTTCTGTTGATTTTGCTTATTTACACACAGAAAAATACTAAAGCAACACTTACTTATATATACAGCGGACATAAATTTTGCATTAATTCAAGATGTCGAAAGCATCACTCAGAATAGACATTTCAGAAAATTCCACATTATGCGTCTTTAATCTAAATACATCTCTTTGTTCCACAATTCGCACTTCTTGTGCATAGCATATACCTGCGTGGTCGTTATATCTTTTTGATTCAGAGTTCTAGTTCTTGCGGCAAATAGCAACGGTCACTAAACATAACTACTATATTAATTAATAAAATAATTACGGTTTTTATAGGAATAAAATAGCGATTTCTACTCATAATTTTTCGATAATTAAAACCATCAAACATAGTTATAATAAATAACTTATATAACTTTATACCTACTCGATTAATCCAAACGTCTAAATGTTGCAGATACAGCGCGAACTTTCTCCACAAAGAAAATTACTTCTTCCTCGCGCAGAAACATATCGAGAATCCTACATTATTATCTTTCATATTTCTTGCAATGCGCTCCAGGGAAAACTGCTTTGATTACGATTTTATGGCTTTGTATAATTTATTCACAATATCTCCTGGACTCGCAGTCGTATTACAGTCGGAGAAATTAGTTTATGACCTGGCCATGAAGAACCTTGTAGATACATAATGCATAAAGATTCGCAACGCCGCGAGAATGAAAAAAGCTCTCTTTCACGTTTTCGACTTATGAAAGAAACATACGTATAAATGCAGTGTACGTGAATTACTCGTTTGTGAATGGACGGTAAAACTGAATGGCGAATTTTCAGTCATAAAAAATGCATAACACACCAGTATTGCATAACAATTGCACATACTTTTCAAATAAATATTCATCATTTTTTTAAAAGAAATCTTCGTCACATTACTTTGCTTAAAAAACGCCTTTATGTCCTTAATATACCTATACTGCACATTCACAAATCAACAACTCTACCCACTGCAAGTATAAGAACGCACCCTCTATAACAACAACAACGACCCGTCAACACTATATGCCCAGCACCCATTATCTCTCAACTCACACTCTCGCGCTCTATAACACCCTCAAAGACGTCGAGACAGGGCTAATCCTGGATTACTCGCTATACGCCGCGCGCACTAATAATTTACAACTCCGCTGCAGCCTGCGAGGATGACCGGTTGACACGACGCGCCTCTGCGAATCGTTTCTCGCATTTAATTATAAACTCGCGCGCTTTCTCCTTTCTTTGTGCGCACTCTCGGGTGAGGAAGAGAGAAAGAGATGAGCAAGGAATGCAAATTATTCACGAAGCGGCGACTCTGCTTTTTGCTCGTTCGCTGCATATATGCACGGCGTTGAATCAGCAACGCTATATAGGGGGGAAATAATGCTGGGCGCGGACGCGGCAGCTGGTTTTTCATTGTTTGGATGAAGAGGATGTTTTGGCGTAGTGGATTTTTATTATGGAAATGGTGAATAATGGAGATGCGATTTTTCGGCCGACTTTAGTAATGCGAGCGATTTAAAGTGGGTTTGAGAAGAAGAAACTATAAATTTCTAGGACGCAATTCTATAATTGTGGTTTTTTGTTTATGTGCAAACGTATTTTTATTATACTTGTGCGGCTTTCTCTCGATGTTTTTTGCATGTTTAATGCGAGGCGGTCAGGAGCGGTCAGACCAACCTTCCGTAAAAGTCCTGGTCTTCGACCCTTTAAATATTTTAAGAAATGATATCAGACCAACTTCATTATTAAGCGTACATGAAAGCTTCAAAAATTCATTCTACTCAATTTATTAGTGGCGAAAATAAAGATATACTGTATGTGGAAGGTGCTGTCGTAAAGAGGGTGAAAAGAAATCCGCGTGGTTTTTTCTAATTTGTAATTTCTCAATCTATATTGCAGAATACTTTTACGAGCTACGAAAACGTTGGCTAATTATACTTGACGAATTCGCCGGCTGAAAAATGGGTGCTGATTTCAAAATGTATAGCAATAAAAAGCAAGACACAGTTTAATTAGAGGGCGTGTAACTTTTGCGGGATAAGCAAAATAGAGTTAACACCTTGCGTTTAAAGGATATGACTTCAAATAACATAGTGCAGCGGTATTGTGTCCGTCTGGTACTTAACAAAGTAATTATAGATGCCAGTTGAAAGGGATACAAAGAAAGTTTTAAACCTTTTAAGAACTCACGCAAAGTATCAGAATATGCGTTTTTTTTTTTGTTTCTTACAAATTTGGACGGATTTTAATTATGCTATAAAACGTTATATAATACGAAAGACAAATGAGGTATATTTAGAGATTTTAGTAGTACTTTTGCATGCGTTTAAAAATCGTATTTGAATACGTGCAATTAAAAAATTTTATTGAAACAAAAATTATTAGATTGAAATCGAATGAATATTTTGATTCAAAATGATTGATTAAATTATTCGGTAACTATCCCTATTCAAATATGGGTTTAATTGAGTCAATTAAATTTTTTGCTCAGTAAAGATTGAACATTTAGAAATTGAGTTATGAATTTGCAAAATACTTAAATGAAAAGTCTTTGGAGTGCTCCTGCGCTCCTTGATAAATTATTTAACAATTTATATCATAGGAAAAAGTTGTAATTTGTAATATTGTAAGTAATAAGGCTGTCCCGAATAGCGGTCGTGCCTAAAAACTGTAGTACGCTTAAAAAAAAAGTACAATTAAGTATGTCTATTGAGTCTCGGAATTTTTTCGTAGAAATGATATACTTTTTTACATATCTCATTTCTATTACGTAAAACTAAAAACAATATTTTTAAGTTTGTTGTTGATCATCAAAGAGAGGACACTTCCAGGGGTAGAGGTACTCCAAGGGATAATCCAATATTGCTTTGAGCTTATCAGTATTTTGTAGGATAGGCGGCAGGGTTATTGATTTTGAGTTTTCGTAGAAATTAGTATTGATTCCTTTTCCGTATATCCAAAGTGTTTTTTTTTATTTTCAAACTTAAGCTGGGTGCTGTCGTGCTCTTTAATAGTAAAAGACATAGCATACCGAGCTTCCAGCTGCTAGAATTTTCATACTTATAATATTGTTTGCCAAACCTTCTTAAATTAATTTATTAATTCGCGTATATAATTGTATGGCCTATAGAACAAGGAAAAATATATTGCAGAGCAACGTATTATACAAAAAGAATTTTGATTTTCCTCGTTTTTATGGCCAAGTTATTTAGGGGAAAATTTTTCTAGGATTATACAATGTGTAATTCTCACAAAAGAAGACGTAACAATGGGGTTGAAATACAAGAGAAAAAAAAAATTTGGGGCACATCTATCACACCACATTTTGTTGGTTCTTTGGGGGTTCCAGAACATGAGAAAAATGGTGAACACGCATTATCCGTTGCCAAACTTTTTTGGCGACCAAATCAATATCTAATATTTGATGCGACTTTTTCCTTTCACTTTAAACCTCGGCCATTTGCCCACGAACGTCCTATATCAATTTTTAAATAAGAAATTCAAACTAGAAAGAGCTTTAATTTACATAAAAAAAACACGATTTTTCGAAACTTTGAGATTTTTTTTCTTGGAAACTATCAGTCCTACGAAAAAAAAAACACAAAAAACCTTTTAGCTTTAAAATCGTCGAATTTATACGATAGCATTTTTTCTAGGCAAACAAATGAAAATTTATATTTTGTTTATAAAATTTGTTAATAAAAAATTAATTTTGCCTAACGTCGGTCGAACAACCAAGATATTCTGAATCGACATATAAAAATCTATTAAAAAAACCTTGGTTGTCTCGGGGACCTATGATTGCACACAAAACCGACCTAGCGAATGGACTATTACCCCCGCTTTTTTCTCTACTATATGTAACAATGCGAAGGTAAGTACATCAAGTTTAGTATCTAATTTTACTTCATAGTGAAACAAAAAATAAGTATTCGCATTACCTGTCTCATCCGGCACAAATAGTAAACTACTAAAACTTCGTGCGTCGTCCTCACGACCATCTCATCCTCGACGTCGCCGATGCTGATTTCCTCGATCCTCTTCGGAAACGGAACGCTTTACCAGGATTTGAATTAAACGCGCGGACTCGGTCCGAGTTCCAAACCTACGTTCCGCTCCGCGTTCCGGCGTTCGTAATCACCCAGTGGCTCGTGTGCGCAAACGCACTCGGCAACGATCAAACAGTTGTGCGTGCTTGTGCGGCGATAATCGTAAACACACCTATATGTTCTTCTCTCTCTCTTTCTCCCCCTCCCTCCTTCTCTCTCTAATCTTCCTTCGCGAGAGCCGCGCCGCGCTGTCGACGAGAGAGGTGGTCGATTGTGTATCAGCGGCGTGTAAAAAAGCATCGCCATCCCCAAAAAGCGCGACTCCTTAATAACAACAAACGTGCCTGTACAACCGGCGCTTCTTGGATAACTTGCCTCGGCTCCGCGGTCTCCGTCTGCTCACCGAGCCTACATACAAGTTAACAAGTACCTGATGCGTCTTTTTGCGCATCTAAGTATATATATACACATCGCACCATACTTAGTGCGAAGAAAGGAAAAAAAATTGTGCGCTTTTAAGTAGCGTGCGCGCCCTGTGGATGTAGGTACTTACTGTGAGATTTCGTACTAGTGCGAGAATCATAGTGGCAGCGAGATTATGCGGGATCTAAGGATTGTGTGATATCAATGCTGCGGAGTGTGCGTGTGTGTTGTCGGGGCTTGTTTGTGTCATGCAAGCGCTGAAAGGGTTTCGCGAGACGAGGCCACTGCTCGATTAACCTCTGCCTGCAGGAGTTCCCAGCGCTAGGCTGCGAATTTTCCTGGGCTCAGATCGTTACAGGTAAGGAATCCCTTCTTTCTCTTCTGCTTCGGTAGGTAGTTATCAGAAGCCGTTGTTTTCATTCATAAATTGATTGTTGGTGGACTTGTTTTGTTTGTGCTCCGCTTTAATTACTCATCAAAGTTTACAATTTTTTGGAGCAGAACATGTTCATGATATACAGTAAAGAAAAAAAAGGCACATTGATTTTGTTGATATATTGTTGAAGTAATTTATTATTAGAATTATGGTAAATAGTAAAAGTAGATATTTACAAGAATTCATTGTGATTTACTAGGTATAGTGCCCCTTGGTGAATTGTATACATTACACACATATCTAACCTCAACAAGTATCTTATCTTTCTAGAGGTTCATAAATATGTTAAGTAATGAATTATGAATTATAAATGACAATTATGAAGGATCACATGAACAGTAAAGTTTTAATAAATTGGAGCATAATTTGTGTCATTCTTTATAAATAATACTTTCCTTTTTCCTTATCAAATCAAAGTAGTCTTCTAATTATTGCTACATTTTACAGATACCTTACATTCCTTCAAAATGTCTGAAAGTACAAGAAAAGCGAAAACAAGGTTTCATCCAAGTCACGGAGAAAACATCATTCTTTATGATGACAACACAGTAGCCTACCGTAAAGCAAGTTTTGCAAATGCTTTGGTGTTTAGCGAAGAACCATTACAGCCAGGTGAAATTTTCTTGTTGGAAATTGAAAAAGATGAGAGAGGATGGAGTGGACACATGAGAATAGGTTTAACTCAATGGGATCCTGTCAATATCGATAAATCCAAAATGCCACCAACATGTGATGCTGCATTACCAAATTTAATGAAAATGGGATCCAGCTGGGTTTTCGCAATGACAGAAAGTTCCAATATTTGGGATAGTTTTGAAGGAATTGCAGGCACTGGCTATGGTAAGAATTGAATATTTTTAATTACTTTTATGTGATAAATTTTATATATATAATATATCTCTACACATTATATTGATTTTGCTTTAATTCATTTTTTAAAACAGGTGAAGGAATTCCAGCAAGAGAAAAAAGACTAATAATAGATGGTGTCAATGTTCAAACTTCTCGAGGAATTATACCATATAGTGCTCTGAGGCCAAATATTGTTGGTTCTTCCCAAACTATCTTACCTACTGATACTGGTAGTAGAATAGGTGTAATGTATGTACCGCAGGCAGGTTCAGACAAAGCAGAAATGCATTTCATTATTAATGGTGAAGACCAGGGGGTTTTCGGAAGAGATATTCCTTACAAAGCAGGACCTTTGCATGCTGTTGTCGATGTTTACGGAACAACAAAGCAAGTTAGAATTGTACAATTATATGGTGGTAAGAATTTTATAATAAATATTTACTAATTCTTTCTAGTTAAATTTATTTAATGTTAGTTGTTAAATATTTCAAGTAATGATATGAATACATACATAATATTGCACTTTGATAAAATTTCAAAAAATGTCTAATCTAGTTATAGATTATAGAAATACATACAATACTTATTAAAATCATTAATTGTATCTTTTAAAATTTAAGATAATGTTTTTTTTTTTCTTACAGCTTCGTTGACACTGCAAAGTGCATGTAGAGATGCTATACTACAATATACAAAGAGGACTGGTGTTGATTCACTTCCTCTGCCAAAAATGTTGAAAAAATACCTTCTTTATCAGTCACAGTAAATTGCTTTTGGATAACTTTCTGTTTAAAAGTATTAGAGTCTGAAAAGTAAGATTGTGCCTGTTTATACCTTTATTATATTGCTGTTATTAGCTTTATTTTATTCATATTAATGCTTGTTTTTTTAGTTTTATAGGTTTATCATAAATCTTGTAAAACGCTAATACTATTTTGATTGCGTGTGTTTTACACGTCAAGTTAAAATAAAATCACGCCTCTGAAAGATTTTTTTAAATAGAAAATTTATTAATTTATTCCATGCTTTAATTATTTTAATACCGTTGAGTTTTACATTCCTCTTGATAGATTGAAAATTAATTCATACTTGTTCTTAATCATTGCAATTCTCTTTTTTAGTAAACTTGAATTCCTAATAAATTATTTTTAAAAGTTAAAAGAAAATATGAAAGTGTGCATTAATATTATACTCATAACGTTGTTTAATGCTCAAATGCGATCAAAAGAGATTAGTGACTAAAGAATAAGTATAGTCACTATTATTTACTATGTAAAACCATTAACATGAGTCACTCGCGTGTTTCGTGATTAATTGATTATATTCGCATTAAAACTTTCATTACTTATATCGACGCCTCGTACGAAGAAAAGCACTGCTCTCGGAGCTGGACGAAGACTAGCACAGTTCAAAATCACGGACGAAAAGTAGCGCAGCTCAAAATCTCGGACGAAGAAAAGCACAACTCGGGGCGCGCGGACGAAGAAAAGCACAACTCGCGGCGCCCGGACGAAGAAAAGCACGACTCGGACGAAAGGACTAGCACTATTTATTGCATTATTATAAATAGTACACCTT
>UXGD01002238.1:0-27434 GCA_900474315.1 Torymus auratus
TTTGCAAATTTTTACTTTTTAACGAAACTTTGCCCATTTAGCGCACATTATTTTGAATAGACATTATATTTTCGAAAAAACTAAATTCTTAATAACATCATAACTAAAAAACTCAATAAATCAACTATAATTAGAAAAATAATTTGACAGTATCAAAAGTAACACACCCATCCATTCAAACCAAACTTTAGCGGACACGCCTGTAAAAACAATCGATTTCGTGTAAATTTACCCCTAAGCGAGAAGAGCCAATATATCACCATCGCGGGGCATCCTCTCGCGACCGTTAGCACACAGAGTGAAAAAACAAACCGAGATTTAGAGAGCTACAAGAACCTCCTCTCTCTATCTTCCCTCTCCAAACTAGGGAAAAATCATCGTCCTATTTAAATCGAGCGTGAGAGAGAAAAACACAAGATGCCCCCCCCCCTCTCTCTCTCTCTTAAGAACCAACGCACACATAGTCAGAGTGCATACCAAGACTGGAACATATATACCCCGTTTCCCAAGAAAAGCAGATCCGGGTCGATAATTTCGGAAAAATATTTTCCACCGAATCTCTCCTCACTCTGTGTGTATATACAGGTGTGAGCATTATATCCGATGCGCCAGCTCTCACCCCAGCGTAAAAGGATTATTGCGCGCGCCCGGTTTTCGTACCTGCTGCTGCTGCTCTTTGCAGAGATGCTCAGTATAATCCGGGGGACCTAACTGTTTCCCTCCCCTCGCATGCCCCGGCGCTACGTAGACTTAGCTCGCGTATAAGCGGCTCTAGGAATCCTCCTCTCGTCGTTCGAGGATATCCTTCTTATATATTCGTCTGCCAAAGCCTCTGCCGCTGCCGCCTCCGAGTGCCAATTGTCCGCCGTAAAAATAACTCGAGCTCTTTTTCGCTCTAATTAGAACAGTATAATAGCAGCGCGCTTGCGAGCGAGCTATGTATATTGTATATTGTTCGGGGGGAGAATATGCGCGGAATGTTCGCGGAACTGCGGCGCTGGATACGCTGCTATATATGTATTTAAACGTTTGTACCCGTGCCTGGCGTGACAGTTACGAAAAAAAAAATGGCAACACACTTCTATATAAATACGGCGCTGCCTTTACACGATGATTAAGAAGTAGGCTAAAGAAAGAATAGCGCGCTCGGTGAATTCCGCGAATCTCGCGCTAGGAATGTATGTGGGTGACACAGCGGCGGCGGTGGCGTCGGCAATGCCACACACTTGATTGCGGGTAATTTTGGATTGTGTCTTATTGCGCCGCGCCTGTATACTATAGCCTAGTTTCGCTCCGGGAAATTTACCTTCCGCATTGATTTACGCTCCTTTTGTGCGCGAGCGAAAGAGTAGCGAAAGCTAATGGGTTCTTGGTAGAGGCCCGCGTGCCCCCTTCTGCCACTGTCATCTTTGCGCCTCGGACTCGCTCGCGACGATAAAAGATTTACGGTGTGATGAGTACGCCGAAAATAGAATGCTAGGGGTGCTTTTTTCTTCTTTTCTTTCAAAGGTGGGGATGATTCTGGATTAGAGTTTCAAAAGGACTATAAATTCCACCAACAAATAATGAAGAATTTAGGAAACTTCAGGCAAATCGTGCCCTCCACCGTCAAACTCTACAACCCTCATCCAACTTTAAAAAAAAAACCTTCTCCAAACATAACCCACTCTCCCCTATCCCTCTACACATGCATACACACATATGTACACGCGTATGTGTTCCTGAATCATGCAGGCGTTCGATCGCGGTCGCGCGCGAGGTTGCGGGGTTACAGGCGTTCTTCTCGGAATCCCGCTCGATCGAGAGCGCCAGAACGCGCGGCGGCGGCGATCGTTAGCCGCCTCGGCGTCGCTCTGCTGGCTGTATATGTCGACGACGGCGAGTCTCTTGCGGCGAACGGGCGACTGATACGTTCCGAGAAATCGAGTTATAATTAACGTACTTTCATTGGCGCCAAGCCCTATTTATCGCGTAAGCGCTGATGAGCAGAAGCTTTTCTTTCTCTAGAGGGGGGGCCTTATACAGTAGTAGGGGGGGAGAGATGAGGCAATGGTTTTTTTGAGAATTTTGGGAGGGCTGCTGCTTGCGAAATGAGGCGCGCGCGTGGGTGAGGTGTGCGGAGGTGCCAGGTTGATTTTATTGCGGGAATTAGGAGAGGGAAAGAGGATACACAATGGCTTTAAATCAAAGTAAATAATTCTGGGAAGTGTGCGGTCGAAGTAAAAAGGCGAATCTATTTTCCTCTCTCGCAGTGTCTTTTGCTTTCTTCTTTCGTTCTTTTTCCGTTGGCTATAGTTGACAATGGAAAAATAATGTTGCCGCTGAAATTAATAGTGCTGTAAAAACTTTTCCGTTTGTCATTCTGTTATATTATGTAATTTTGTATTTATTTTATGTTATAAATATCATGGGTGTATTTTTTAATTTTTAAAAAATACTATATTGTTTTGCTAACTGCTATTATAGTCACAATGTGCACAGTTACATATTATGGAGGTTTTGTTATATATAATAATATATCTATGTCTCAATAAGCTCAATTCTCAAATAAATTAAGTCTGACTTTCGAACAATTTAAACTGTGATAAATCAGAAAACGTTCCCAATTAATTTTTGTCTCTCAAGCCTAATGTTGATTAGTCGCGCGATATTTCATAATTTCCAATTCCGAACGCCGTCTATAAATTGAAATTTACGTCATTTTCAGCGCTATTCGCGTTATTTTCGATAAGTTATTGTTGAAAATAGCCCGCTCGCTTGCCAAAAGCAACAAATATGTCACCGGAAAACCACTTATTTATTTTACACAATGTCCGCGACAATGCTCATTCAAAGGACATTATATTTAACATTTTTCAAAGAATTAACCGGCAATTCGTCAACAACAAATCACCCCATTATTTATCTTTGACAAAAATATACCAGCAAACAGGTATACATGAATTGCCCTTGTCTACACGATAAACCAAAATGAGCAGCATCAACAGCCACAAGTGCGTACATACGTTCCGACTAATTATTCCGTCCTCCCTCCGTAATAAAACGCTCCAGGCTGTGAACTTGTAAATGTGTAAACCACACCGTTGGCAGAAAACCTGGGCTTCTTCAATAAACCTCCGAGCGCCGCGCGCGAATCGAATACCAGCACCGACTCATTTAACTTTACAGCCGCCTGTAAATAGGTTCCTAGTCGTTGTGTGCGTGTATGCATGCGTGTGTGAGAGTCTGCGCTACCTACAAGATTACTTTCTCTCTCAGTGCGTCAAATTGCTCAATGACTCGCGTTAATTAAGCTATCGCGCATGCTGTTTCGCGAATGATTGTAGAAGTGTGTGGGAATTTCAATGATTTAATCGTCTATTTCGTATGTCAAACCCGTTTGCTTGAATTTAACAGTTACATTATATTAGTCAAATAAATATTAAGAAATATTCAAATTGCTTCATGAATATCATTCAAAATATAAAGTGAACATTCGTTAAGTATTTTCTAAAGGATAATAATATAAAAAACCAATTTTCACGAAAAATGCATAATGCTTGTAATTTTTACTTCAAACCTAAAAATTATTAAAATATGAAATTGGCAAAGCCTATAATTTTCCTGTTTTTCCTCAGTCTACGCATATACCCACTACTTACACCTAATCTGCACCGAGAGAACAAAAAATTTTCTTGCGACTACAGAAATGTATGAGAAAAAAATTAACAAAAATCCTTTCACTCAACAGAGAACGTGTGCCTGCGTCCGTGGGCGTTCGAACGCGTGCCGAACAAGATGATCCGGGGCCTCGACGCCGCCCTTATCTACACGTCGACGAAGGAAGCTTGCTTGGCCGCGTGCCTCAACGAGCATCGCTTCACCTGCCGCTCCGTGGAGTACAATTACGTGACGCTGCAGTGTCATCTGAGCGACTCCGATAGGCGCACCACCGGACAGTTCGTGCAATTCGTCGACGCACAGGGCGTCGACTACTTCGAGAATCTCTGTCTCAAAGGTAAAATAACAAAAACGCAAACCCCATGCATACCTACACCGATATGCATGCAACGCGAATACATAAATAATCGCGGATTCGCGGAACGGGAAAATTGACTTTCTGATAACGGTAGTGTATAATAGTATATCGTAGAGGCGATGAGAAGAGTTTCTATTCTTCTTTTTTTTTTCTTTTTGAATGCGTATACGATGGCTTTATTCTGGGAACGCCGTGGGAAATAGCGCCGCGAAGCTTTTCATGCGCGTCGATTTGGTTGGCAGATTGGTCGCGCGAGTTCTGAGAATAAATCCGCGCGATGATGATGGTCTAGACGGGAGTGTTTGGCCGTAAGTAATACAGAGCAATAAAGAACTTATTTGCTCTATTTACGGACATTTTTTTCCGGGCAAAAGTTTGAATTGCCCTCTATAAAAGTTTATGGACTGCTGTAGTATAAAGTGAGGTTGATTTTACTTGGAAACTATGTTATAGGGCTAGATAAATATCTAAATAGTCAGGGAGGACATTTCACAGCATTGCCTAATAAATCGTAAGATGTTACTTTTAATTGTACTTTCGCGAATTTCAGTAATTTGTTTGAACTAATACAGAAAACGAAAGTAAACTTTCAACTTGACGATAATAATAATCGCTTATGTCATCATTTTTTATTAAATAAATCATCGCTTCGTTAAACTACTTTCTAAATATAGACTCATCGACGCTTTCAAAACTACATTCACATCGAATCCAATTTAAACGATCGAACATTTCGATCAAATCTTCCCACCACTCTTTACTAATTCTCCAACCCTTAACCATTCTAGGCAAGGAATCCTGCAAAGCTCAGCGTTTCTTCCAAGTACCGCGCATCGGCGTAGCCGAGGACAAAGTCGCCCAGTACGCCGGTCTGCACTACTACGCGGACAAGGAGCTGCAGGTGCAGAACGATGGCGCTTGTCGCATAGCCTGCGAGATTGAGAACGAGTTCCTCTGCAGGTCGTACCTGTACCGTGGCCCGCCCATTGGCCAGGCCTACAACTGCCACCTGTTCCATCTCGACCACTGGACGCTGCCCGACGGACCGTCAACATACCTGAACGCCGAGAGGCCGCTCATCGACAACGGCGAGCGAGTGGGAACCTACTACGAGAACTTCTGCGAGAGTTAGTGTCGTCATTTTGTGTTATTGCGGGGTGTTATATTGGGATGGGGTTTATTGCAGCAGGTATAGGAAGACGGGGATGGTGGTGTTAGCGAAGAGGGTGTAAACTACCGTTTTTCCACTTGTTGGCGGTTAGCTGTCGTTCGGATGTATATTGGGTAGGTCGGGGATCTGATCAGTGTCAGTTTTATGATGGTGAGGGTCAGAGAAAAGGTCCTGGATCTGGTACGAGCCGTATACCCAAATTATATTGCGGGTGTATGGTAGTTTAAGGAATTTAAAAGTAAGATTTCTAGTTCTACGTATTTTTAATTGAAAATAAGGAATGACACAGATGAAATAGAGCAAACAAAAAAAAATGCATTATTGAAGGAACAAGAAAATTTTAGAATTCCACCTAAAGAATAAAAAAATGATATTAATTCAAATTTAACTCGCAACGCCACGTCTATTCTAGACACAAAATCTACTAACCTAAATCAATCTGCTGCAGCCAGTGCACAAAACCACAAACGCGCGCGCTCGCCTCATCGATCAAGTCACTCGATCGGCCGACTAGAATGCCTCTGAAAATGGGACGTTAACAGTATTAACAGCAACTTCTTTTTTCCTCTTCTCTTTCATCGTAGAGCGCGCAGCGACGGCAGCAAGAACGCAAAGATCGCGCTCATGCTTGCGCAACGACATGGAAACTCTTCGAGCTGTGTGCGCTTATCGTTCGAGCGCGCGCACTCCCTCGGTTTTTTTTCCTCTTTCCGATTCCAGTGTTTTATCGAAGCGCACGCTCTGTTTACCTTTTTTTTCTCTCTCTCTCTCCCCCTCTCATTTCTCTATAACATTATTTATCGGATGTGCCGGGAGAGAAAGATACGAATTGTAAAAAATCTTATTGATTCTGGTCGGTACGTGCTAGCTATACGATGGCTGTTGTGTGTATGTACGTGTTTTTATCGCGGGAGAGAACGATTAGGTCATTTTCATTTTTAAGTGTATATAATGGTTTTATCGAATTCACGGATTGGATTGAGGAAAAGAGGAGCTGGGTTTTTCTAGCCGAGATGTATATGTTACTTTTTTCGTATGGTATTTTTTTTTTGGAGAGAATAAGATTTTTTTAGAGAAGTATGAATAATAAATATCTTTTTGTAGAAAAAAAAACGAGTATTTTTGTTGGAAATATTGAAACATATTTTTAGAAATACCACGTTCCGAGAAAAAACAAAGTAGGATAAGAATACTGATCAGAGAGTTGATATAGGTATTCTTCCATCGAACTTGTAACTCTTATCTGATCGAAGCCTAATTGGGTAGTTCTAAGACATTTCTTGAAAAGAAAAAAAAAAGACATTTTTTAATGACTAACGCCGTTGTCTAACTTAAAAGTAGAAGATGTGTTTAATTTTTTCCTCAAACATAAAAAAAAACACGAAGCATTTAAATAAACTTTCGACGCTTGTTTAAACATTACACTTTTCCTAAAATAAAAATATTTATATATTAACCTGTCATTTGTTTTTCCAGAGGGCAAGATCACCGACAGTCCGCCAGAGCTGAACCTCACAATCAACAATCAGACCGACTCGCGGTTCGACATTAATTGCGACAAAACTGGAACCTGCTATGACGGTAAGAGAACTCGTTCCTCCTTAACTAACCGCGCGCGGCTTGTAATAAATAATTCACGAGCAAACTCCTAACGGTCAATCACGAACGTTCGATTTTTCCAGTTATCGTCGACTGCAAGGACACGAGGATCGCCGTGCAGGTGCAAACGAACAAACCCTTCAACGGTAGGATCTATGCTCTCGGACGCTCCGAAACCTGTAACATCGACGTCAGCAACAGCAAGTTCTTCAGGCTGGATCTGACGATGACCGGCCAGGACTGTAACACTCAGAGTGTGGTTAGTAAAAAAAAAAAGAAAAACTAGGGGCTGATTGCTGCATATATAACGCATTTATATATTCATCGCGGGATTCGTAACCCGATCCGCCGGAATTCCATAAGCTGACTCTCGCTCCGTTACAAGCTTTTCTAACAGCAGTAATAAAATTAACGCCAAGCGGCAATTATTACGCCCGTGTAACATTGATGCATGTCAATATATATCCGGCGAGCGCGCGCGATCGAGCAAAAAAAAAGGAGTAACACGCTCGGTATACACATACACACTGGAAAAGCCATTTCGCAACTCGCTCGATCTAAATTTATGATGATAGATCGCGTTCGAGTCGCGAGCGCGCGCGCGCTGCATGTTTCTTCGCGAAAAAAAAGCTACTCGCGTTCGCGCGTGCGTGATTAACATGCATTATTACATCATCGCGCGTGTGAGCTTACTTACTATCTCTTTCGCCTCGAACAATAATATAACCCAAGCTTCTGGCCTGCGCTTCAACAAAATTTTTGCTGTGATTATCACACACACTTTAAAGACAGATAGCAAAGGAACGTGTTTATAAAGCCGTCGGCAATATTCTCTCATCTTCAGCGTGAGGGTGGTTTTCAGACTGGTACGTACTCGAACACCGTGGTGCTACAGCATCACTCGGTCGTCATGACCAAGGCCGACAAGATCTACAAGGTCAAGTGCACCTATGACATGTCTTCGAAGAACATCACCTTCGGCATGATGCCCATACGCGATCCTGACATGATCAGCATCACCAGTGCACCTGAGGCACCGCCACCAAAGATTCGCATCTTGGACAACCGTGCCCAGGAGGTGGAGACCGTCAGGATTGGTGACAAGCTTACCTTCAGAATTGAGATTCCGGAAGATAGTAAGGATATGAGTTGCTCGATGGATTTTGGAGCGCCGAATTTTGTTTCGATTTTTATGTTTATTTAGATAATGATGAATTGTGCTTCCTTAGCTCTCAATTGTTGAAATGTATAACAAAACTATAGATTTGTGGATGAAGTTGTTTGATATTCTAAATTAAACAGCTCAGTGCCTGGATTGTAAAGTAGGCAAAATGTCACTAAAAACGAAAAAAATCTTTTCATAACGTAAGAATACAATAACCAACGATGAAAATAGTTCATTGAGTATTCTATTTGTATGAGTTATTAACAGGTTTGTCTAGGCAAGTCAAACAATTGTTACGTTTAGTTTAATATAATTTTTAGTTAGAAAAAAAACAATGGCCACTAAAATGTCATGAGTTAAAATTGAAAATGAAACATTAAGATCAAAATCTTTTAATTTTGGACTTGAAATAGTTGATTCGTATTAGAAGTTTATTTATAATTTCAAAATAGTTCAAAATTTATTATAAAAACGTCGTACTTGTAGACGAATTTTGGTAGAAAATTAAGGATATTTTATAGTTAACATATTAATCAAACGAAAATATTTTTAACAAAAATCAATATGAAACAATTGTGCAGTATACCTAAAAGTATTACTAGTATAAGTAAAATATCAATATTGTCAAATGTCAATGACAAAATTAATTTTACATTGATACGTAATTATCAAATAAAAGCAAAATATTGTTCTTATCCATGAAACTAGCTAAAAAATAGGTAATTTATGGTTAATACTTCTACCAGGAAAATTAAACTTTTAGAAAATGAGCACGATTTACAGTAAAAATGATCATTTTTGTAATAATTTGACTACCTTTACAGCAATTATTACAGTAGTAATTAGTACAGGGTCTTTTTTTTAATAAATCGAGTCTGTGCTAAAAATACTACTTAATTAGAGTAATTTTTTCCAACTCTACTTAATTACAGTCATTTTTTCCTCTAATTTTATTAGAGTAAAATTTTCCTCTGCATATATCAAAAACAACTCAACTACAAAAAATTTTCATACAAAAGTTCACCATAAATTACATCACTGATTTCAATATCAAACTCATCCACAACATTGCAGCGTAATTTATAACCGCGGCGACAAAAAAAAAAGGAAAAAACAAAAGCCGGCGTTACAATCTAATAAATTCATCTGGATGACGCAGTTAATAATCGTGGCGACTCGCTCCTTTTCAGCTCCTTACGGCATCTTTGCTCGCAGCTGCGTTGCCATGGCGAAGGACGCGAAGAGCACCTTCCAGATAATTGACGATGAAGGGTGAGTGATTTCACAAAACGACAATGACGGCCGTGCGCGCGGCATTGCGCTCGATGTTTATTGTTTCGCGAACGCGGTTTGTCGTTTGATTCGTTGCTACAGTAAAGCCAGCGATGCTTGGTTATAGTCTCTGAGCATTAATAATTATTTTATAAATAGAAATAGTTATTTTTTGTTTAAATGCAGCGTTACATCATGTTGATATTCGAAAATGTATTTATTTAATACTGAATATTTGCTTAAATATTTACGCAGAAGAAGAATGTTTTTCTTTTCATGCAGAACAAGTCGTAATGACAGCTAATTAAATTCTAAAGAGGCGCGCAATAATGAACACGAGCCAAATAACAAAGGAACAAAAAAGAATGAAATTGTTTTGTCGTTTATAGATGTCCCGTGGATTCTTCGATCTTCCCAGGCTTTGCACCCGACGGTAATGCTTTGCAGTCATCATACGAGGCCTTTAGGTTTACTGAGTCATACGGTGTCATCTTCCAATGCAACGTTAAATACTGTCTTGGACCTTGCGAGCCGGTAATTATAATTTAATGGAATCAGACCCACAAGTACCTTTATTTACGAGTAATTGAAAAATTGCGCGGATTTTTAATTCACTTATGTCTCTGAAGTTATGATTGAATTTGACATTGACGAATTATTCAACCCTGCTAATCCTACGAGGGTATTGTTTTCCAATCACGTCACAATATTATGCAAACCCAGAATAAAATTTGATTTTATCTTTCATATGAAGACAAGATAAATCTCAAGTTTTACAATTTATACTTTTGCAAACAAACCCAAGTTGATTGCAACGCAATCATAACACATATTTCTTCAATCGTACCATCATTAAAACATACAAACAAACATTCGGCAATAAAAAGAGGTCCAGCGAAACGTATACACGCAAACATTGATCATTAACCGAAAATTTATGAATCGCAGGCTGTGTGCGAGTACGGCCGCGACTCCTCCGAGTCATGGGGCAAGAGGCGCAGGAGAAGTCTTGAGAGCAACTCGACGGAGGAGAAAGCCGAAGACATGACCTTATCTCAAGAAATCCTCGTCCTCGACTTCGGCGATGAGAAGCAGTCGCAGTTCTTGAAGAACGACGCGAGTATAGACTTTAACGAGGCCGGTACGTATAGCCGATTTAATTTTCAATTTCATCGGTATATAAGCAATGGAACGTGGACTTTATAATAGAGTTTCGACTTAAAACGTATATAAATAGGCTTGCTCTGATTATAATCTTCGATTCTGTAATATATACGCGCATCGGCGAAAATAGCCGCTATCGTCGTTGATGTATTTTTAATGAAAAAGAACTTCTATTCTGAAATTGATTTGGTAAACAGAGCAGCGACAGCCATTTCCTGGAAGATGCGTTATCTTTTTGTAACGTATTCTTGAGCCGGGGTAAAGTTCAAATTTCCGTTGCAGTCTCGGACGTAGCTAAAACGTGGATTCTAAAATTAGTTCAAAAAACTATTTAACTCGTTTACGCCAATCTTCCTATTACATTCAAATTATATTCACTCTACTCTACCGCGAAAGAAACTTTTTCATTTTTCTTTCTACCTATCGACTAAAAATAATATTCAACATTCCAGACAAAACTGTGACCATAATCGAGCCATGTCCGACGAAGACGTCGGTGCTGGCGCTGGGCGTGACGTGCGCTCTCCTGATCCTCATCTACGTCTCGACGATTTTCTGCTACTACATGAAGAAGTGGCTGACGCCGCGGAAGATGATGCCTTGAACGTCTCCTGCGTCAACCTCGTAAACCCCCCCATCGAAGAAAGAGAAAACGGCGAGCGACGAAAAAAAAAACGGGGCGACGCGACTCACAAAACCCACCGACTGCCGGCTTCTCTTTCTTCCGACCCCCCAAGGGCTGGGTACATAAATAAAAAAAGGAAGAATAAATCGAAACGAAAAAAAAAAATCATATATCACGAGGGGAGGAAAGAGAAGACGAGGAAAGGAAAAAAAAATCACACGCATATCCAATGTAAAACGGAAAAGTGCGCGATAACCTGTTGCTCACATCACATGCGCTTGACATTGTGCCGCGCGCGGAAAATGGCGAAAAAGCCAGACACACGCGCTCGCGTGTTTATGTATTTTACGGTCGGCTGACGACGGCACTGCAGCTGCGCGCGTCGTCGTCGTCGTCGTTGCATTCCTCGCGCTCGGCCGAGTAGTGTATCCGCGACGACGAACAAAAAAGAAACGATGGCAAAAAAAGCGGGGGGAGATGGAATAAATTAATCGGCAGGGGATCGCTGCGTAGGGGAAAAAAACGCGCGTCGTTCCCGGTATTTAAGATTATATAGTCGCGCGGCCATTAACGTGAGAGCGACAGATTTTTTTAGCTGGTAATTTATCCTTTTACTCGCGTAATCTATATCTATACCTGCTGCATCCGCTAAAAGGACACATTACCGGTCTAAGAATTGTCTGGACGCATTTTCACGCACGCGCCCACAGCTCGTGAGCCGACCGTCGCTTTCTTTTCCGAGGTGTTTAACAGTCTTATAACAACGACGAACGACGATGATATTCGCATTTTCTCTCATCATGCATTATATTATATACTCAGACAGCATTTCTTTTTCCTCTTCTTCAAAGGCATTTTTCCTCACTCTCTCTCTATCATCTTCGCGGGCTACTTTTGATCGGGTTGCAAGTAGAAAGACGCGCACGCGCTCGCAAACGGCGAGCGACGGACGACGACGCTACAACGGAGAGACGCACGTATCCACGCGCACACGAGGGGGTGAAAAATTAGCGTCACCGTCGCCATTTTCACACCCCTCATCATCGTATTGCGATTTATATTATACATTACTTTCTTCCTCATTGTCACACGGTTCGTGTTCTCTCTTCAGTATGTAAACGCGCTCATCGTCCGAGCCCGCCTTGTGTGTCTTCTATACTGTTTTTGCGCACGCCGCGTCGCGTCATTGATAGTATAAACGTGTAACCTGCGTCAAGACTAGCGGTACATATATATGTATACACACATATGAATGATTATATATATAAATATATACATATTATATTATAATATTTAAAGATTATCACGCTTGACTAACGTCTCTCGGACAACAAATCGAATAAAAATCATATGTGTTTTCTTTTGTAAGGCCTAGCCGTTAAGGTTTATATTATATACGTAGGACATTAGGCTGAGAGCGACAATTATTGAGCTAGATACTTTATCGCGACACTTTATATATATATATACATATACATATACGTATTAAGGCAATTTTTTTTCTCCTCTCTCTTCGCATACATGTCTCTAGCGGAATGGAACAGCGTGTGCGCGAACGAGCGAGCGAGCCTCGTGTGTGCAAGTATAACACGCTCAGTTCTCACACACACACACACTCACTTATCACCACATACACGTATATTACACACACGTATAAAGCCTGTCTTGCGAAATCGGCGCGCACGACGGCTCTCTAATGAATTTCGAATTGGACGGATATATATTTGCATGAACGCACGCGCGAACGAGTATACACAAACACACACATACACACAGATCTCTTATATACTTCGCGCGTAAATATATAATGATGTCAGATTTCGTTTGAGAAATTCGAGGTTCTGTGTGCTTTTTTTTTATTCTCATCGGGGAGAGCGAAATTATATACGTGCGCGGCGACACGATGACTCGGTACACTAATACACACACAGACAAACACACACGCATATAAAGAGTCGATATCGGCGCGAGCGCCGGCACGCGATTAAAAATATATGTCTTCCTCCTTCGCGCACCCGCGTCTCTGTCCTTTTTCTTTTGACTTTCTTGTGTGTCTTCTTCTTCTACGTCTTTTTTGTAACGCAACTTTTATATTACAAGCATTATATAGGCGCGCTATACGCACGGAGAGGCTTCTTCTTCGTGATGACGCGCAGACTGGATTTTACACGTACTATATTATTATTATACATACTATACATACATCTTTTTTTAAAACAACAAAAAAATAAATAAATAAAAAACGTAGTCTCGTTTTTGTCAGTTTATATTTTATATATATTATACACATTCTCTCGCTCAGAATCAGCTGACATGTCTCATCTACTTTAGCGCGTAGGGAATTCTCTCATCGAAATTTGATACAAGAAGAAAAGGCTTTATTGCGGATGAAAACAGTGAAAGTTGTAATGTATATATTGCTGGAAGGATTCGGAAAAATTCATTATTGTATTTTGTATACGACATATACATGCATCATGATTATCGTACATATAAGTGTGTGTATTTTAGCCTATTTATGTATACGTACAACTGTTTTAATAATTAAACAAAAGAGAAAATTAATGATTGTTAGTTTTTTTGTCCAAATACACGTTCTTGTTCTAAACCTGTTTCTTTATACATAAACAATAAGATGATTGATCACATTTTTTTGAGATAGAAAGATTGAAACTCATCTGGCAACGTTTCTGCAAAATTATCTTAATGTATCTGTGTAAAACCTGAGATTGTTTAACAACTTATTTTCAGAGTTGAGCTAAAATTTGTACAAATATTAAAATAATCTAAAACTAAATATTTTATATATATTCTAAAATAAAATTTTATAAAGAAACAACAAGTATCTCTACCAATTATCTAACGATTCGCAGAAAATTTTCCAAGTATGATTATTTTAAAATAAACCATGCTATTTATTTTTAAAAATTGACTAACACGGTCAATGAAAGACAAATTTTTATTGCACAATTGTAAATAACTAATAATACAATGTTGCCTTGATGACATTAAAGTTAAAAGTATTCTAGGTCTTGACCTTAAAGAATATATTGATATATAAAAATATCTGTCGTGTAGTGAAAAATCTTAATACCGCAAATGATTCTAATTCGTCAGCTGACAAATAAATATGCGCGAAATCGAAACCAGAACTCGGTATCCATCATTTGCCTCCAATGAATCAAGATATTTTTCCCCAACTGTTGATTTATGGAAACGATTACGTGAATATCCGCGAAGTTAGATAAAGTTCAAATTGAATAATGATCGTGTGATCAAAATATTTACATAGATCATCGTCTTCTGAACTGTACGAAACTTTTGTAAGTGATATGATATTGAATTGATGTCACTTCTATAAAAAGTTTGTTATATACGCACCGGAAAGTTCTGCTCGTTAAGACCATCAGGTTGGCAGAACTTTGCGACGATCATTTATTTTACATGCGTCATTTTCGTAGATCGTGACTTAGTATATATTTTTTTTATCGATCGTAAAAAGATCTGATTATTAGCATAAAAAAAATTAAAAGTCCTCTTTTTGTACGCCACATACAAGAGCAATCATTAAATGATTTGAAGTAAACTGTAAATCGTTGATAACCTATTTCATATTAGATAAGCTGAAAGAACAGATAGTGTTATGAATCACTTGCTGAAGCCATAGCAAAACATCTTAATTTCTATTTGAACTCTGAGGCTACATAATTAATGGAACTCGAACCGCTAATGTGATAATTTATCTCATATTTCTTGCTTAACTTAAAACGATCAGTTTTATCGATATGATTTTTAAAATAATACCTCTTACGTGATCCCCTTAAATGATTTGTATATTATGAAAATAGTTTATTCGTATTTCATGTCTCGTAAAGTAAATTTCTTCATTCGAGCGTGTTATAACTTGACATTACTAGGTGTATTATAAAATATAATATTGTAAAACATTTAAAATATTTGTCGGCGGGGCTATTAATGGAGCAATACAGAACTATAAAGTTGGTTATCGCGTATTTAGCAAATTACGAAATGTTTATTAATAATAAAATAATAAAAGTAGGAAATAAATAAAAAAAAAAGAATTTAAAACCCTATAACTTTCAAGTTTTATTTGTGTTAACAAACTCATTATCAATTATTTAGAATTAAGTATATGTTTTTCAACAACAAACTACGAAATCGCTTACCACGATACTATCTCAAAAACGTATTTGACAAGTCATTAGATCATTCACCGCAATTGATCAATGTTTTCAGTTACCCCAAAACATTCCAGTCGAACCCTCCACCAATTTCATTCGCACCCTATTCAAAAGCTCGCTCCTCCATTAAACACTCCCCGAAAGCTCACCCCCTCTCCAACAAGCCGCAACCACCGGCATTTCCAGCAATTACGTAAACCCCGCCGCACCGATACCCTCCCCCCACATCAATCCCACTTGCTAACATATTCTCTCTCTCTCTATCAAAGTCCCGCGCGCAACCAGACAACCACAGACGCACAGACATTCGCGATCACTCGCAAATGAAGCTCGGTCGGTAAAAGTCTCTCTCAGCTACGCTTACTTACACACTCCTCTCCTATCGCGTGCACGCGCGCGGGCGCGACTTCTCTCGATCGTTCGCCGTATACCGAGAAATGACGTCAGCAGCAGCAGCACGAGGCAATCGATCGACTCCTCGTCGTCGTCGTCCGCCTCTGCTCGCTCTCTATGTTACCTACGTATATTATACACACAACACACAGAGAGACGTCGGCTAGCCCTCGCGGAGGCGAAAACGCGCGCGGAGGAAGAGAACCACATCGCCGCCGCCGTCGTCTTCGTATAGTGGAAGAGGGGAAGAAGACGAAGAAGAAGAAGAAGAAGCGGCGGCGCGGGAACGTCGTGAGAAAGAGGAAAAAGAGCGCATCCTGAATCTCTCCCCGAAGGCTCGCTCCGTCTCTCTCTCTCTTAAGAAGAGAGAGAAAAAGGAGAACCCAAGAGTGAGCCTCGCGGCTCGTTCTCCGAGAATCGGGGAGAACCGAGGCGTATATATACATGTATAGAGTTATATATACATGTATAGGCGCGTAGGAGCGCGAGAGAGACGGAACGACGAGGCGGCGGCGCTGCGTCTCGTCCGTCCGAGGGCCGATTACCACGGGGGAGACCCGAGCAGAGCACGCGAGAGAGAAAGATAGAGAGAGAAAGAGCAACCAGCCGCCTCTGCAGCACGACGACGACGACGACGACGAGCGCGCGCGCTGCTGCCGCCGTTGCCGATAAGATAAAAAGGTATATAACTCGCACAGCCCACGTATATATATATATGTACGTGTCTATGTCTATATGTCTGTGTATATGTGCATCCGTGTATCTCGCTGTGCATGCGTCGGATTGCTGCCGCCTCTCTCGTCACTCTTATTATTATGCTGTCCGAGGCTCGTTCACCGCCTCGTTCTTTCTCTCTCTTTCCACACACACACACATACATATACGCGAAAGCTGCACGCCTGCACAAAAACAAGCGTATCGCTGGCCAGGCCAGCCAGCCTGGCTAGCTCGCGCCGGCGCGTTGAGGCACTGCCTACTATACTACTATGTATATACGCTGCACACACCGTATATTATTGCTCACCACCGACGACGACGACGACCACGACGACGACGAGTAGCGTTTATGTTACAATTAAAGCGCGTGTATAGGCGAGCGGGGGGCTATATAACAATTTTCAGAGCGAAGGGAAAAACGTCCCCGGCTGATTATGAAGCAAAGGGAGAGAGGATGCGCAGGGAAAGAGCGAGGAAAAAAGGAGGATTGATGCCGTGCACACTCTGGCATCACGAGAACGATAGGAGCTGGAAAACCCGTCGTCGACGCTGCTGCAAGCGCTGCGGCTATGAATTCGCTTTTTTTTCTTACTTTTCTCCCTTCGTTTTCTATGCTGCTGTGGTGCACCTTGCGCACATGAGCGCTGGTTTTCATACATATACACCTTTTTCCTTTGCGTCGTCGTTTTGGTCCGTTTATAATCGTTTATTTTTCGTCGTCGCGAGGAACGCGGCGGTGCGGCGTTTTAATGCCGCGAAATTGTCGGTTCGCAGCGCGGCAAGCCTCTCTCCCGCTCTCACGCAATGATTACTTTTAAATCATTCGCGTGAGTTGAATTAATCAGCCGCTGCTGCTGCTGCTGCCGAGGAAAATTCCTAAAAATGTTTTTGTCGCTCCTCGCGCGGTATACGGAACGCGCGTTTGCGTTGAAAATTTCACGGTGGATTATGTGTGCTCCGAGCGCGGGAAAGGATTGGATATAGCTGGGCATTGTTGTGAATTTCGGAGCGATCGGCAGGTAGGTATTTAATTAGGAAAGGATAAAAATTGTGCGTGGTGAGTGTGTGTAGGTACTATATGTAAAGAACGAGGGGAAAAAGCGCGACCGGCCGAACGCGCGTGTGTATATCAATTGTTTTTCTTACGCGGCACCTATATTAACATTTGCATAACGCATAATTGCATAATGCGTGGTTGCAAAATGAGCCTAGGAAACGTTAGAAAGTCCCCCTCGCCCGCGCGTTAAGCGTTTGTGTTATTAAAGTTTTAATCGCTGGCACGATTTTGTTAAACCAGAGCACAGCAGATTGTGATATTGTCGATTTTATTACTAATAGAGAATTTCGATTTAAATAAATTTTCTATTGTTGTATTATCACGTATGTAAAAAATTCTAAAACATTCGAGATTCGTATAATACATCGATCACGTGAGAAGTATATAATACGTGAACCGATGCATTACAAAAACTTCGCAACACAGATACTATTAACATTATCTGCCATTTGCTGCTCCTTCTTCTCTCCATTTTTCACTATGCGCAATCGCTCATGTCGATAAGACATTTTTTTCGAGATAATGATGTAATAAAAAGTCGACATTATGAACAACTGTTTATTCATTCGCATCATTTGGCTTTCTCGGAAAGACGACCATTTTGGAGGCTGACGGCACAGGTGCAGCATAAATATTTTCGTCGCTACCGATTCTCTCTCCCTCTCTCCTTGAGCAACAAAGAATCGACCGCGCAAATAATAATATCGGTCTCCTCTATCGCACTGATTGATCGAATTCGATAGTTGTTATTGCCTTGTCAATACACGCACGCACGGACGCCGCCGCCGCTGCTGCACCTTGATCCCCGGCTCGGATTAACTTTTAATAGCCGATGATTTAATTCCGCTGAATGGAGAAGTGGGGAATTGCGATGTTGTTATGTATATATGTAGAACCGCGAGCGCACTTGTATGAGTGTGCGCGTAGTTTAAAAATCGCATTCTTCAGATTATGACGCGTCTAAAAATACTTTGAAATTGAACTGATTGATTGTTATTGATGTGTATGAACGTTGATCCGAGCCGAAGATCATCATCCTGCAGCACAGTTACGGTCTGTGCGAGTGTAATGTATATATATGCGACAACGACAGCGACGACGGCGGCGTTCGCGAATGAGACGCAAGTGATTCGTAACGCTATCGTTCGCAATAAATCTAGACTTTGTATGGTTGAATGGAGCGCACGTTATTCGCAATGCTAAGATCGGAGTTGTAAAATGGATATTCCGAGAATTATTGAGCGGAGATTTATTTTATAACTATTTCGATAATTGTTTATTATATTGGCTTCTGATTGAGATGGAGAAATATGTTGGAAATTTTCTCGTAACTGCTTTATAATTTATTTATTTGAAAAAAAAAAAAAACGATTTTCTAAGAATTTAGTTTGAGTATACTGGTAAAAAAATAGGTAAAAGGTGGAATAGCATTTTTTCTGATAAAATATAATGCCAAAGAGAGAAAAAAAGTATCAGGTTACGAAGATCCGAAGATCGGTGATAGGAATTCTTAAGTGCTTCGGATAACGATGGATGCTATACAGTCTGGGAAGAAAACTTCCCGCGGCATCTCCCTCGGGTTCGCAAGAAAGCTCGTTAAATCTACGCGTAGGTCTCAGGCTTTATTCCTTCTAATTCACATTATAGTTGAATTTTTTACAAAAAAATAAATGATATGCATGATAATGTAACCGTGATACGTTTAAGATCGTATGACCCGTAACGTCTCATTCAAAAGTTAGTTTTTGACTTTAAAACTGTGATAAATAATTATTTAAATTGCGTTTGGGAGACGTTTAAGAAAAGCTGTGCATGGCTTAAGTTTGGGAAAACGTATGCAATGAGACAATGCCAAACTTCTCAATTCATGATAGAACATTTTTTTAAAGTTCGGCAAACTTTTCCCAAACATTTCATTAATTGGTCTTTTATGTGATAAAGTTTAAGAAATATTTTCCGAAATATTGGCCAAACTTTATAGAAGTTAAAGATAACTGGAAAAGTTGAGAAAAACTTTTTAAAACTTATAAAAAAATTTTTTAATTTCAAGAATATTTAAATTTTTTAAATAAATTTTCAATTAAAAGAAATTTTTAATGTTCCCCAACCTACCTACCGTTAGCGCCAAACTGTCACTTATAGTCCCATTTTTTTCAAGTATTGTCATACACCACCTGTCGGTAGTCGTTAGCACTTGAATCATTGATTCATGAAAATTTAGTAAAAGGTTAGCCAAACTTTTCAATAACGTTCTATCATGAATTAAGATGTTTGTCATTGTCTCATTGAATATGATTTCCCAAACTTAAGCCAAACCTAACTTGTTCCAAACGTCTCCCAAACAAAATTAATTTCTTTCACGTGGATGATTTCATACAGTTCTTACAAGAAAAAATGGTACATAAGTAGATTAATTCGACTTGCGGTAAAAATTTAATACACAAATAATACAATGTACAAAAGCAAATCGTAATTATAACCCAATAAAACAAACCACTTTGCCCGCGCTTTTTCTTTGTTTCAGTACGTTTTTCCCGCCTTTAGATCGTACGATCGTAATTCCTGAAAAACGCCGAGCAAATATTTAATTAAACTTCCGTGGGTTTTCATCGAAAATCTATCTACCACACACGCACACAGCAACTCCAAGCTTATATACGTCCTGCTAATGACCGCGCGCGAACCACCGAAGTGTCATCGTCACTTCCGAGAATATTATTTCGAACCTTGGCTCGGCGTCATTCTTTAAATCTGAGATTACACACTGCGATAAAAGCGCATGTGTGTACGCGCGTTTGAGCCTTTAATATTTGCTGGGTGACAAACGATAAAGTTATTGTCGATACGGCACGTCCTTGATTTGAAAAAATGGCGCGCGCGGGGCTTTCGTCACCACGTATCAATTAATACATCGATAAGAGACATACTCTATCGAGAAGAGGTCTATTTATTATTAAGAAGGAAAAACATCCTCTCTGACTAATACCGGCGTAACAACGCTCACGTCAATTGACTTCGCATTATAGCAACGAAGTAGAACTCCTACACACGCGGAGGAAACCACGGCGCTGGACAAAATTTCCACTACCCACTATATACATGCGTGTATGTGTATGCTTCGCTGCATGTCGCGCGGGAGCTGGCTGCTCTCTTTCCCTCTAACAATCTATCCACACACACACTCGCATTATCCCGCTTATCGCCCAATTTCCATACACATTTTGCGCGCCGGTTACACTAACAAGTGTGTATACGCGCGCATGCGTCGAGATCGATTAAAATTTTCCCCAAACAAGCGCCGCCGCTCGCACATGTACATTATACACTCTCGCCTTCGGAAATCGAAAGTGCGCAACAGCTCGCAGACAGCGGCTACTGGTTGCGTGCCGCATGCAGCACGCGGCGAACGCGTATTTTGCGGGCGCAATGATAATCATTGTAGAACGCGCAGCTCGTTCGCCGAGCGACGCGCGCGACGAAGATAAAAGTATACTCCCGCCTCTCTCTCTCTGTCTATTTTACTCTCTGTGCACAGCTGCGACAACGACGCGCGGCACTGCAAAGCGTAAAGCAAAGCCAGCAGCAAGCTCTCTTTCTGCCCGGCTCTCTTAATATAATATACGCGACTCACGCGCTTGCACGCCTGCACATTTTAAAGTAAAAAAAAAAAAATGAAAAGAGTTAGAGAGCGAAGAGAGGCACTGCGCTCGGAGTGCAGCGTCGGCAGAGGAAAGACGGAGAAAGAAAAAGCGAGAAAAGAGAGAGAGAGAGAAAGAGACGCACTTGTACATATACACACATATACTCTCTTGCTCTTATATGTGCGCTCTTTCTCTCGCTTATACTCTCGTCGAGTCGACGTACAACACGATTTGGGCGCCGAGAAGTCTGGCGCGTTCGCCGAGCTTGCTCGCTTATACTCGCGCAGCCATAGGGGCCATCCAGGCCACGCAGAGAGAAGGAGAGAGAGAGAGAGAGAGACAGCGCGAGCTACTCGCGTCTCTGGTTACGAAGTTACGAGAGCATGTGGGGCGCCAAGCTGGTGTTGTGTGTGCGAGAGCGCGGGAGGGGGGAGGTAGTGGCGCGTCCCTGCTCACGCAAACACGTATACATTTACAAAACGACACACGTGCATGTATGTGTGTCCGCGCGCGCTATACGAGAAGGCCCCCGCAGCCAGGCCGCATTCCATCGGGACGTGAGTTTTCAAACATGGCTACTCCGCCTGCCTCTCCCCTCTTTTACACACACACATACACACACGTGCAAGCGTGCGTGAGCGAATGTAGGTCCTCGACACCGAGAACGAGCGAGCCGATCCGGCGCACCAGTATTAAATGTATGTGTGTGTGCGTGTAAGCGCGCGCTCGGCTTTTTCGCCCCCCTCGTCGTCGACTAAGCGAGCTGAGCTGAGAGAGCTGAGCGAGCGAGCGAGAGAAAGAGAGAGAGAGAGAGAGGACGGCGCGGCGCACAGCCGAGCCGAGCTGGCGACACCCTGTCTGGCAAGACCGGCTCGCAGGCGCGCGAGCTGAGCGAGCGGACAAAGGAGAGGGGTACACCCGAGAGTAGCAGCGCAGCAGCAGCATGAGCTAGCAGCATGAAGCGGCGTTAGCTGCTGCTGCTTTTGCCTCGCAGCACTATACTATAGCGCGACGTTGCCAAGCGTATAGTCGCCGGCGCACATATATACATATACATTATATGCCGGCGCGCTCCACACGCGTGTGTGTGGGCATTATATGAATCGGCCGGACTACATATGTGTGTGTGCGTGAGCGCGCGCCTACTCTACTCGGCTCTCCGTCCGACCCACACGCGCGCGAGCGCGAGTTCCCAAGGACAAATCCGACGCTGCCAGCCATCGTGGCGCGCCGCGCGGCGACGAAACGGCTACGCCGTACAGTAAGAGTGAGAGAGAGCGAGAGAGAGAGAATAACGAGGGGCAGAGGCGGCGGCGGCACACTTGTGCCCCCAGATATCTGCTGGTGCCGTGGCACCTGGTCCTCTATAATGCGCCTCTTCTCTCTCACTGCGCGTTATAAAAGAGAGAGAGAGAGACAGAGAGAGGGGACGAAGAAGAAGAAGAATATAATCCTCCCGGAGCAATATATCTTTCGAGCGCCGTCGCCGCTGCGGGGTAATTGTAGAGCTGAGGAGAGTAAGCGCCCCTGCGCCCGCCGCGTGATTTCCAAGGAAAAAGAGTTGTAGCTCTCCGTCTCACTCTCTCGCTTTATAGGAGCGGACGTACGTGGCGCTTAAAGCAGTCGCCGCATCGGCCAAGAAATACACGCATGCGTGTATATGTATGTGTGTGAATAAAAGAGACGCGGAATGAGAATGAGAGAGAGAAAGATCCAGCCCCGGATAATACCGGAATTCCTAAGCTCTGAGTCAAGGAGTGCGAGTCGTAGCCGCCGCAGCCGCGGGCACCGTGTCGACACGCGGTGGAGATTTGATTTTCGATCCCGACTAAGAGATCTATGTGTGCGTTAATACATATGTGTGTGTATATATAAATGAGCGCGAAATCGAACGAACGAACGCTGCCTATATGTGATCGAGCGAAATTGCGGACGCGAGAGACCCCCCTTGGCGAGCGCGCGTGCGTTATAAAAACCGGCGTCGAGCAATTTGGATCTCGCTCGGTTGGCTGCGTAAGCGATCGGCGCTTATAATACTTACACATACATGTACGCGCGAGTGAGTGGCGCTATAGAGCGCGCTTGACGACACACGCGCGGCCAGTAACGTAAGTAAGTATATAGTAAGTAAGCAGCTAGCCGACTCTCTCGTGGAAATTTACGAGCTTCCTATCGCTGCGGCTTTGCGTCACGCGCGCTTTGAGAGCCGCGAGCGAGCATGACCGACGACGACTTTCCGACGGAGGGACACGCACGCATACACACACGTATACCTACATAAAAGCGTGAGCAAGCGCACAGCCTCGGATCGGAGCGCCAGCCGCGGAAAAGAGAGACAGAGCGGCGTCGGCCGAGCGCACGTGTGTGCGTGATATACCTATCCGTGTGCGGGAGAGAGAGAGAGAGAGACTCGAGAGCGCGCGCGCGGAGAACCTCGGATGTGTATCGCATGAGGCGCGGGCCGATGTGTAGTATATAAAAGCGAGACTTGGCAACGTAGCTGAGAGAGCAACAGAGGCTGCGGGCAGCGGGAGCAGCAGCTCGACGACGCAGCGGCTAAACATATTAAACTGTCGGCTACTCACGCCACACAAAAACAACATGATCTCATTCCTCGTATAGTGTACGTATGTCTGTATATATACACGCACGAGAGCGCGCAAAGCGTTATTACGCCGGTGAGCGCGGGGGAGGCGCGCGAAAATTAATGTAGGAGGGAGAGAGGTGTAAGGACCGTAGAGAGCGAACGCGAGAGAGAGAGCAAGCGCGCAGGAAATCACTTTCGTTGGAATTCCGAGAAGAGGGGGATGGGGGATGGGTGGATGGACGGGCGGGCGGATGGACGCGTGTGTGCGCTATACGGTTTTTCGAAGGAGGATGTGGGAGAGAGAGAGAGGAAGATTTTTACGGAGGGAATTTGAAGAAGAGTCATTTTTTACGGTCGCGAGAGCGAGTGGTTTATGAAGAATGCCGCGTTGCCCGCTCAGCTCTCTTTCGCTCTCGTCGTTGTTTTTTACGAGAGGAGCTCTCCTTTGAGAGAGTGAGAGAGATGAGGTTTTAGAGCTGCGCAGAGGACGAGGAAGAGGAGAAATTTTCGGACTGTTAACATTCCTGGGGGATTCGCCAGTGGGCTGCTGCTGCGCTACGGTTGTATAAGAGATTGGCACGATGGTTGGTTGCTTGGCCATTGGCGTTATAGGAAGTTGAGAATTTTGGAGAACGTGAAGAACTAGTGTAGGCTGAAATATACTTTTAGTGGGTTATAGAAAATAGGTTGACATTGTATAGTAGGATGATGATTTTTGTAAAGTTAAACTAGGATACTGGGACCAATAAATGTTCTCTTTACAGACGATCAGTCAACGGAATCTGAGGCATAATATCAGTCTTCAATTAAAGCGAATAGAATGCTTGGTTGTATCTGTAGAACCTCGAAGGTATTCAAGAATGCGTCTTTCTGCAATCAGAAATCTTTCTACGTTTCTAGTGCGCCCTGTGTTAATCTTTGCCTCTCCGATATATAAATTACCAAATTCAAGTATTAGAAGAAATTAATCGTAAAGATATGTGGCTTTTAAATTTAAAGTCTCATTCAACGAATTTTCACATGGTTATCAAATCTTTACAAAAAATTCAATAATCTCTCTATTAGTACTATTCATAGGTATAACGATTTGGTTTTCTTTAGGAGTATAGTTTTAAATAAAGAGAAAATAAGCTAAAAATCTTAGTACATGAACGTGACGAGATATACAAATAATTTGGTACTTTTAAAGTATACAAGTCTAATCTGTCGTCAAACTTGGTACTATATAGGTATATTGCCCTATGGAACCGAGTTCCTGAATCTATTACTAATTGTGCGAATAGTAGGCTCTTTAAAATCCTCGCCAAAAAATATCTATCATGATAACATTAATGTTTTAGTGAATAATGGTTGAAATGTTTGTTATAATGTTGTAGATTAAAAAGCATTGTTAAAATACTGAATTAGACACTTTTTATTAGGCCATTAGGCCTGTAATGTTTTACAATAAATAAATAAACAAATTAATTAATAAATATCGTATATTATGCGCAATAATTAATATCAAAACTAAAGATTTTAAATAACAGAGAGCAATTAATTCAGATTCAAACTAAGTGGAAAATTTTACAAAGCCACGAGAAAAGGAGAAAATGTCGAGCTACAACAGCGCAACATGACTCAAAAACTTTAAAGTTAAAATAAAACACACTCCTATGTAGATATAGTTTAGTAACCCAAGAGCCAAGCTAAAACGTTGAGAACAGTTATCGCAATTAGATTGTCTTTGCAAGAGATTCATATGCTACATTATAGCTTACATTATTTATGCTTATCAATCATTAACCTTTTGCTATAGGAAAATAAACGCAACACTCATTTCTCAAATGAAAAGTATCGCTTATATATGTTATCAACTTCACATGGAATTTACACATCGATACTTCTTTCTACATATATGTTTCCGTCTTTTAAGCAATTATTTTTTTTTAAACTAACTGAGAATTCATTAAAATAAATTTAAAAGATATATAATAAATATTTTACCGATTGTTGCAACGTGATCTACGTGCCACTATGAGCAAAATAGTAGGTATAAAAGCGGGATTGTTCGAGAGGAGCACACAGCTACTATTTAATTATAATTATTTCTTGTAATTAACGTTCCATGCTATTATCATTCATGCACTATCAGTTTTGAGCACTGAGGCGTAGAAAATTTGTAGCTCTATCGACAACTGTATATGTTTGAAATTCGTGTCTTAGCAGTCAAATGATTAGGAAAATAGGAAGCGTACTCATTTGAATTTCAAACAAACCTTTCTTTCTAGGATAATTTGAATTTTCTGAAAGATGATGCAATTGAAATATTTGTGCTATTATTTAATCGACAAATTAAACATAGTTTTGGTAGAACTTCTGCGATGAAGTTGTGATTCACGATATTTCGACAACTGGTGCAATCTTGATAAAACCAGAATAATAACTTGCCGATCTTCGATACACTGGGATTATTGCAAATCCTGTTATAATGGTTAATAAAACTTCAAACTGTATTGAATCATAAAGCATAAAAAATTATTTTCATTTTAGTGGGATAATAAATTTAATTACAATACACGAAGAGCATATGAAATGAACGGAAAGAAAATAACTTGACTAACTTTTCAACACGGCAATACAGGAAAATGTACGCTTGTTCCGTTCAGTAATAGGAAGGGAAACTCTGTCGATAAAGGCTACACTCACAACTCTAACGCGAATTGAAAGGCGCGCAAACGATTGTTGCTGCCAAAAGTAAAGGGGAGTCTAAATTTTCGAGCTGTTTAAATGCCAACTTTTAAATCGCACGAGCCTGTGGTTTATGTTTTAAAATGACTACGGGTAACACGATACGCGAGCTCGCACGCGCTTGCAAACTCGGTTCTTCTCCTCTCTCTCTTTCTCTCTCTCTCTCTCTCCACCTCGCTGAATGAAAAATTTTGATTTTTCATCGAGAGCTCGAGACGAAGTCTACTCGCAGAGAAATGATCTGTTAAAGGAAAGAGGAAATTCGTTTCCTCAAAATCTTGTTGCAGTAAAACGATTATTGTTTCAAACTTAGCATATTATTCTTCATGAAAAAAATTAGTTGTTTGCTTCAATCAAAATTATATTTTTCTTTTGCCAAAATTGTATTTTTCACTGCCACAAATAGTATTTTTTTTAGGCAAAATGATGTCATCTTGCTAAATGAGGATTTATCTCTTGAAAATGGACCATGTTCATAAACTTTTTAGTTCAAGAGGACTTTCCTTGTGTCACAAGAGGAGTAACTCTTACAAATAATTCATCACACAATTAATTACAATACAGTTACTTAGTTATTGTTGGCCGCTAGATTGCCGCTAGATGGCGAGCGCCAGCCTCGCTGTTAAAAACATTGTGTATGCAATACAGGTAGAGCGCATGCTACCGCAGCTTGAGTATATAGTTCGATACAATTCTATAAGATATTACATTATACGATATTGCTCTGCATACTTGACTGCACTTTGCATTTGCTGTTCTATTGACATTTACTACATTTTACACTTGCTTATAATACGAGAAGATCTCGGATTTATAGGTACATATTACTTACCCTGCAAACGCTTTACGCATTCATATTTTTTCTTGCCTTAAGCGAGCCCAATTATTTCATTCAACTGCTAACCCTTTCGTATGCAGTTATAGTTATGAAAACTAATGCATTAAAAAAAATTATCTCTTAATTTAAGTCACTATCGAGATATGAATTTTTGAAAATGTTATTTTTTTCTGAAATATAATAGTAATAGTCATTTTATTGCAAATATGATTAATCTACAAATGATATAACATTTTAAAAATCGTGTATATAGTA
>UXGD01002239.1:0-27430 GCA_900474315.1 Torymus auratus
TTTATGTTTTTAAATATGTAAAACCTGTATTTAATTGTTGACTCCTATGAATAATGCTTAGTATAAAGGAAATAAAGAAATTCATTTGTCATTATATTGCATTCTATAAATGATTTTAGAATTCTATATGGGAATCTCCGTAAGCTAAACGATAAAATTCATTTTGATTAATGAAATTAATTATTGCTAATCATATTTTTAAAGTTTCTTCTCAGAAAAAAGACACATAAATGATTTTGTGAAAGCAATAAGAATTTCACACCTTCTCATATTTACTAGATCACATTTTCTTTACAGATTGGCCGAATTAGATGAATTATAGATGCGAAATTATTTTAACAAAATACAAAAAAAAATTTGTTTAATATTACTACCATACTAATTTCAAGGATAAAGCCTCACCTTTCTGCCCGTATCACTTTCAATTAGATTTTTCAGCTTATATTTGGACTATAAACGAAATACTTGCTATTTTGACTTTATAAGATGCCCCTCTCGTAAAATTTCGTAATAGAAACTTGCATAACAATGTAGTTGTCATTTTTATACATTTAAAAACTGTACAAAACTTATATTTTTCATATTTTTAATCTTGCGACATCGTTTATTTAAGCTTTCGGAGAAGTAAAGATAGCGAACTAGAAAAATGGCTGAATTAGCGAAGTGGCCGTATTACCCCGACTTACCTTAATATGGAAGTAATTGTAATTATATTACAACCATTATAAGGTCATTGAATGTTTCATTGATAGAGTATCGGACAAATTTATCGATCATATTATTATTATATCTCTAAAATGGATCGTAATATCAGAGTTTTCATTTTTTTTATATTCATTTTCAAAAAGCAAAAAAAAAATGTACCTAAACTACTTTTCGAAATTCTTTTAAGATTTTTTATATTTTAAAGTCTGAAGGAATGAATTTTGTTTAATCCTTGATTCTATTACGAATAGTTTTTGAGCAATCTGGAACAACAGCCGACAGCACTTATTAGCGAAGCGTGAACTTCCAAAAAATTTATCGCCTCGGTTTCGCATTTTCTTCCCCGAAACTTTTTCTATCGACTAAACCATATCACCAGTCAGAAAGTTTTTGCCCCGCGTTTCTCCTTATTATTCTTTTAAAGTTCAAACTCCCGACGCGAAAGTTAACAACTCTGACAAGTTGACGCATCGAGCGAAACTTTTTCACGGCCGCTCGTATTTTCATAGGAGGGTGAAAAAAAAATATATAAGAAAACTATAAAGAGCGGAAACCATTTTTTTCCACCTCGAAATGCCTTTCAGGAAGGATTCGGAATTTGTCACCTAATAACCTTGCATGCGCGAATTTCCGCGATAAGTTTTTAATAGCATTTGCCGGCTCTGATATAACGAGAAATAAAACGAGATTTACGACCTTGGCTATCTATTATCTTTGACCTAAGAATTCGCGGCGAAATGAAATAAGGTTGGATTATATAGAGCTGTTTTCAGGGAGGAATTCTTCACCAAAAATATGGGACTTTGTAACTTTCCTAAAGTCTAACAATTAAAAGAATCCAGAAAATATGGTCGAATTATATCAAAATTATTTCCACCTAATTCTACAGATAATTTATCAAAGGTCTATTCTACTAACAAAACTAATTACGATGACAAATTTTTTAAGCCATCATTTATCGGTTCGTAAAATTTTAGCAATAATAAAATACGACATATAAAAGGTTTGAAAAACAAGAAAAGTTATTAAATTGCCAGAGCTTTACAATCTAAATATTTTGAATTAATCACAAGTTAAAATAGTATGCCAAATAGCTAAATAGCCTTATTCGCGTCTGTGTGAGTATTACGGCGGTTCTTATTTACATTAATTTTAGACTAATAATTTTAATATACAGATTAAAGGGTTGCATTGCTTCTTTTTAATTAATGAAAGCTGGCCACGGTAAATATTGTTTAAAGAACCCGTAAGAAAACAATAATTGTAAAATGATAAAAAACCCAATGTGGCTTACATAATATGTTACTGCTTGGTATACACTTGTATTGTTGCATATCAAATACAGCGTTATTGTAAAGCATAATAGGAACCCACAACAATACATATAGCGCTCGCGTATACCGCTGCTTGTATATAATAACAACGGTTTCCCACGTTCCTATAGCGTTAACAACAACAATACTTCCGACCGCAGTAATAATATACCAGCATGTTTACCCAACCTTTTATTAATAATCATAGTACCCCAGAAACATAACGTTGAATCTCGATTTTGCAGGTGACCTAAGGTTTCGGCATCCGCGGCCAGTCGAGGCGTGGGAGGGCGTGCTCAACGCGACTAGTCCGCCCAACAGTTGCGTCCAGATCCTGGACACGGTATTCGGCGACTTCTCCGGGGCGATGATGTGGAACCCCAACACCCCGCTAAGCGAGGACTGCCTCTACGTGAACGTCGTCACGCCCAAGCCTCGGCCTACTAATGCCGCTGTCATGGTATGGATATTCGGTGGTGAGTTCCCCTCCTCTCACGCAACAACAGCCAAAATCGCAGCGTTTAATCGCGGCTCTATCTCGCGCAGCCCACGTATCATTAAATCTGAATTTCAGCGAATTTCGCGCGACAGCTCTCGGTTTTGACGGGATTTATTTTAAAAACATCTCTCATCTGTACGTCTGTGCAATTAAATTTTTGTTTATGACAGGGTTTTTACTAATGCATAATAATATGAAAAACAATTGTTTTATAAAAAATAATTTTATTATAAATGATTCCTCCATTTGTTTCGACTCGGAATAGTATAAAATTAAATGAAAAGAACACTTTTACGATGAGTAAACACTTTGTTCTGCGCGAAATCCAGTGGTCGGAAAGGTTTTTCTGGCCGCCGACAAGCATTTTTTTATGGAAGCTGTTTCCATACATGAACTATTCCAATCATGAAATCCCTTTTTTACGGGGCCTCCACTCACGCAAGGACTATTTCGCTTCTGAAAGCACCTTTTTACGGCAGATTTATGAGAGTCACTTTTATGTCAGACCCACTTACGCAGAGAAGATTCGAGCTGCAAAATCGTTTTTTCGCTAAAGCTTCGTCCGTGTTTGGATAATTTCGATTTTAAAAAGCGTTTCAACCTTATTAAAATTCAAACGCGCATGATTTATTTATTGCACGCTTGCATATGCACATATAAAAATGAAAAACATCTGCATTTTATATCAAACGAATAACCGTTTTGAAAAATTACCATGTACGTTATTATTCATCATGCTAATAATTGTTCATACACCGAAGAGGGGACCTGTTTATTTTATACTATGTAGACAACCGTTCATTTTAGAAAGAAAAATTACCTTCTATAGAAAAATAATAAACGGTCCCTTTTTAGTGACCAAGTCAGCATCAAAGTATATCGATGCTCCCTGGCTCTTCTCGAAAAACCAAAGCAAATGTTTTCGATTATTCACAGGCGGCTTCTACTCGGGCACGGCAACGCTAGACGTCTACGACCACCGGACGCTGGTGTCCGAGGAGAACATAATCCTGGTGTCGATGCAGTACCGCGTCGCCAGTCTGGGCTTCCTCTACTTCGGCACGTCAGACGTGCCGGGTAACGCCGGCCTCTTCGACCAGATGATGGCGCTCCAATGGGTGCGCGACAATATCGCCGCGTTCGGCGGCAACCCGGACAACGTCACCCTATTCGGCGAGAGCGCCGGTGCCGTGTCCGTCTCTATGCTCCTGCTCTCGCCACTCTCCAGGTAATGCAGGTTTACTTTAGAACTGTATAAGTCGTTTTCTATGTGGGAAAAAGCTTAGATGATCGTAATTTTGAAAACGTGAAAGTAAGTTACATTTTATAGAAAGGTTTGTAAATAAAAAATGATCATTCTATTTTTCGTGTATAGTTTAAAAAAATTTTGAAAAAGTTGAAATTCAAACATGCAAATAACTCAACATTTGTCATCAAGTACTTATAATATGTTGGCAATGTGTAAGCAGTGTGAATGATTTTCATATCACTGAATTGAAATTATTAAGAAACAGCTTAAATTGTTACCTCCAGTTGTTGCCGAAAAGTAATTGATTACTTTTCAATAATAAAATTATATAATCAACATTTGTCAAAAATTGTAAAACTGCTTTTCCAATTATTTACTGTTGACCTTTTTCGGATGGTTTCACAAAATTTTTAATTCAAATTTTCCTCTGATACGTTATATTCATGAAGCTTTTAACATGCTTTTAAAACAGCAATGATTAAAATACAAAAATTGTCAAGCTTGAAAAATGCAAATTAACTAGGAAAAACGGCGTAAAGAGCCGTGAAATCGAAACCTGGAAGCCCGACGCATTATATTATTAACGGGACAAATTGTCTTTCTCTGTGTACCAACAGGCACCTGTTCAACCAGGCGATAATGCAGTCTGGCTCGGCGACCGCGCCCTGGGCGATAATATCGCGCGACGAGTCGATAATACGCGGTCTGCGGCTGGCCGAGGCCGTCGGCTGTCCCCACGACAAGAGCAATCTGCGCTCCGTGATCGACTGCCTGCTGACGAAGGACCCGGTCGACCTCGTCAACAGCGAGTGGGGCACCCTCGGCATTTGCGAGTTCCCCTTCGTGCCCGTGATCGACGGCGCCTTCCTCGACGAGACGCCGCAGCGCTCGATGGTCACCGAGAGCTTCAAGAAGGCCAACATACTGATGGGCTCCAACACCGAGGAGGGCTTCTACTTCATCATCTACTACCTGACCGAGCTCTTCAGGATCGACGGCACCGAGGACGTCAAGGTGTCGCGGGACGAGTTTGTCAGGGCAGTGAGCGAGCTCAATCCCTACGTCAATCATATCGGCCGACACGCCATTCTCTACGAGTACACGGACTGGCTGAAACCCGACGACCCGGACGCCAACAGGAACGCCCTCGACAAGATCGTCGGCGACTACCACTTCACCTGCAACGTCAACGAGTTTGCCACGAGGTACGCCGAGACGGGGAACAAGGTCTACATGTACTACTATACCCACAGGTCAGTAACTCTCTCCTTCTATAATTTCTTGCTCAACTTTCTTTATGGGACAATGCTGAGTTTCCCATTCAAGCTTCTCGAAGACACATGGTTATTGTCCGCAAGGTCATCAAGTATGACACCGTTGTATAAAGTATCTAAAAAAAGAGCGATTTCAGTAATAAGCTACTGCTTTAAATGAGTTCAAAAGTGTACATACAGTTGACAGGTATCGTCTGTTGACTGCTGGCATTGCTCCGCTCACGTAAATTGTTGGCAATCTTTGACATCGTTGAATGATCAAGCATTTTGCATTTACGATCTTTCGACTTTCGTTGTACCATTCTGAAGAATAAATCGCGAATCCAATATCTTCACACTGTTTAAACCAACATTATTATTTTTACTATAACTATATACTTTGGAGCATTAAAGCATAACTAAAACTTACGGCTGATGTCATATTTTCAACGGATTCGGCGCATATAAATATTCTAAGATAAACTATAAGCACTATGCCGCCTTGATGAATCCATTCCGATATTTGAGTATTCTGTAAACAAATAATAATATTTTTTAAATATTGAAAAAATACGTAAAAACTCATTTTTATCTCTTTTACGTGAATTATTTGTAATCCAGAAGCTAAAGTAAAAGTTAAAAAGCTTCCGACTGTTTTCAGAACTACTAGTCGTAATGCAGAATTAATATCTCGAACTAAACTGTAATAAAAGAAGTGTTTTTCAATAAGCATAATTTGATAAAAACAGCTAAAGCTTGGCACATAAAGCAAATATTAATGCAGCTGCCACTGTCAAAGTGACAAGGGAACACCACTATTTATTTATAAGTATTTTAGAATATCAAACATAAGGTGGTTTGAATTCTACCGTTACAAAAAGAAAACATATCATATTTTAAGACTAAAAGCGTCAACTAGGAATAGCACTCACTTTAAAATGTACTGATGTTCCCTTACACATTCTGCCTATTCTCCATAATGTCTAGTTCGTTTCAAAGCTTTTTCCAACAACTTTAGTCTGTCAGTACATATAAATCAATGAAACGATATATAAATCATAATGTGCTATAATAGCTATATGAAGTAAAACGGTAACTTGATTGAGACAAAGAAAAATCATCAGTCCAAGGGATTCAACTTGGAAAGGATAAGAAACTGTCATAATTAAACCTTCATCCTGAGTTACAGAATTTTGCAGAGACAAAAGTGTTACTACTAGATAGGAAATTCCTGCTAGAATATACAAAAATGTGTACCAGTTCATGTATCTTTTCAGTAAATTATCTTTTTTTTTTAAAGATTGAGCCTCTGCTACTCTGAATAAAATCTAGATAACAAAATTAAAAGCGTTAAATTCGGCCTCTAAAAACATTTTTTGCTATAAATTTGTTTCCCAAACCTGCATTGAAGATTTTGCCAATTTACTGTGGATTAAAACTATTATGCACTCGATGATGAATGACATTTCTATCTCAGAATAAGTGACCATCACAATATTGTTAATATTATTACGCACAGCAGAGACTGTCGGTATTAAAACTAACACATGATTCGTTAAATAAAACCACCATAAAGCGTCGTATAAGCACATCCAGTATTTACTATAATGTGTCATTGGTCACGTTCCTAATAATAATCCGAAGAACCGTATAACATCAAAAACAATTTTTGGTGAGAAACTTTTTTTCATCCTTAAAATAATAATTTTGTTATCTTTCCACTAATATTGCAAAACTAACTTTTTCTTTTTGTCTTTAACGCAACGTCCATTTTAATATTGAACTGCTGCTAGTCAATTACGTATCATAGCATGTACTATGTAAATGACATAATTCATTACGTAAGGAACGTATTATTGAGTGAACTATATAATTAACCAATTCTAAATATAAGCTTTTCAATTGTAAATTAACCTTTCATTTTTGTCAAATGAGTAATTAATTTTTGTCATTTAATTTTTTTTCAAAAACTTTAGAGTCTATCAACAATGATTGTTTAATATTTTTGAATAGGAATTTATTATTAGAATTTATTTTCATTAATAATTTAATAAAATTTAAAATGATAAAATAATTTCTAGTTACAAAAAGCTAGTATTATTTATTTATCTATTTTTTAATTAAATAAACAATTATAATTCACCTTAACATTTTTTCTTCTATTCAATTATTCATGTAAAACTCTTAATCAAAATCCAAATTAGGGACATTGCGGTGAAAATTTTTTCCGACCCATTTCTGCTATGCAAATCGTTATGTTAATGCCGTATTTGAAAGTCAAAGTCAAATTTCGATATTTACATCAATTTTTCGCATAATTACGTAGCATCAACTGCTTGTTCTGCAAATGTCACCTATAAATTTTTCTTACTTTATTAAGGTTAAAATTTAATAATTAAAGAAATAATAAATATAGAATTGAAATTAAAAAATGATGCAAACAACAAATATTAGTTTTTAGATAATAATGTATTGCATTGAGCTTAAATTAATAATTGACTAATGACTTTTATGCGGCCCTTTAACAATATAATTATGAAATTTACGTATACACTGTGCAGGTGTAGTAGGAAAATATATTTCGCAATGTTAAAGAAATTAGGTGTTGATCATTAAATTAAAATAATTTTAAGATTTACATTTGAATAGATAACAAATTTTATTTTCCCAAACAATTAAATTTAATGGTATATGCATTATGATGTTTTAGATCCGTGAACAATCCATGGCCAAGGTGGACGGGCGTGATGCACGCCGACGAGATCAGCTACATTTTCGGCGAGCCACTTGACCCTACCAAGGGCTACACGCACGAAGAGGTGCACTTGTCCAAGAGGATGATGAGATACTGGGCGAACTTTGCAAAAACTGGGTAAGAAGAACTTGTGTACACGTCACTTTCGCACCACCTTAACCCCTTCACACGCACACACACACACGCACACACAACCTCTCTTTATGTCGTATACTTCGCGACTACTCTTCTCACTTTCGCTTTGCTCGCATTATTCAGATTAATGAATATAATGCTAAAAATACGTCGCCTTCCTCGGGCGTCCTCGCTAAATGCTTTACCGTTGTTTCTTTAGCTGACACAATTATACTGCCTCATGTGTGCCATATTTTATCAACGATCACTATTTTTTCGAGTTCAGATATTTGAAGATAGTTACGGTATTAGGTAAATTACTTGAAAAATGAAACGTTTTTATCTTGTCAAATATTTTACTTGCAGTTAGCATTTTCTTATTTAGTAAAGAAGTAAAATTTCCTTCATTGACCTCTACGATAAGGCTACATTTTTTCGAGACAAATTTAACTTCAGTCGCATTCAACATGAAACTACTTTCTTATCGTACTCCTTAGTTTAAAAAAAAAGAAAAATAATTATTTTTATCATGTTTTTCACAAAGCTGCAGTGAAAGAAAAATTCCATTGCGTTATCGTGGAAAGGAAATTCTTACAATTTTCTTGAAAATAGCTTGTTTTTTTTCCTTTTACCGCGCGGCAAGTCAAGCCAAGTTGGCAAAACGGCACATTTCCACTTCCCAGCTGACTTTGTAAGGATCAAAGAAGTTCCCTTTGAAGAGACTGAAGTTAGAGGTGTTCATGAATGCAAAGTTGAAGGCTCCGCATTATTTTTGATGTTGGCTTTGTCAGCCCGGGGCTTGATCATGCCCGGCTATATATATATATATATATATATATATATATATACGCATACGCATTTGTAACTTCAAAACTATTCAAAAACTTCTTTTGCCTTTGGCGAAGACTGGCGTACACAAAAATAAAACTTTGGAAAGATTGGGGCAAGTTTACCCTCGAGAAAAGATAAAGTAATGGGTTTTCAAGATTTTTCGCAGTGTACAGTCACTGCTAAAACTAACGCGATCTGGTTTTCTGTTTGGCTTCAAATTTTATATAATTCATTCGATAATTACATTTTTTTGTTGCTTTATAATTTACGTACACCGATTGCTTGATTAAACACACTATACAATATCCGTACCAAAAAATCATTTGTAACAATGTTGACAGTTAATTTATATTTCGATTGCAAAATCGAATTTAATTTCTGACTGCCCGTATAATTATCTTTTATGAAATGCAATTGAAAAAAAAAATATCGTTACTACCGCAATCTTTTCAGAAACATTTTCTTTTACAAAAGCTTTTTCATGAAAAGCAAATGCTAAAAATTCAACGAACAACTAACGACAATCGAACATTCGCAGTGATCCGAACATGGGCGACGACGGCTCGTCCTGGACGGAGGTGACCTGGCCGGTGCACTCGGCGCATAAGAAGGAGTATCTGACGCTCGACACCAACACCACGGAAATCGGCTATGGTCCCCGGGTGAGGCAGTGCGCCTTCTGGAAGAAGTACCTGCCCCAGCTGCTCGCTGCCACATGTAAGTAACTTTATCAATCTGCTTTCTATTGACTTAATCTATTTGATAAATAATGGCATGTGGGCATTTGTAAAAGTTATTAGGGTAACAAGTATGTCGCCCAAAAATGGAGCAGAAAGCAATACAGTTATTTTATGTATATAGGAATATTTGTATTGCAAACTCGAACCAAATAATGTTTTGAAAAGCCAATTGTTATGTCAATTGTTGTTAAAGCCAAACTCTTGAAGTCTCTTTAGTAGAAAATTTTATTAAATTTATGAATTAAATGGGAATCGTTCCTGAAGCAACTCAAGAAAAGTCAAACCTTACTTACGATTAAAATGCAAAAAAGTCCCTGCTTCATAAATTCTACTTTTGTAATACTTCCTGTGCAACAACAATTTCCTACGTCGCCCGCTAAAACATTAGGAATTTAAACTCAAAGACGCAACGTTCAAGACCACGAGTGCATCGCCACGAGTATATATATATATATATATCTCGGCCAAAAGTAACTTCACTCGATTAGGAACTTTCCGTCTGAGCTCCCGCCGCTCTGCAAACTATCCGGGCAAGTTCTGCCGACTCTGGCGCGCGTAATTTAAGAACAATGGACTCCCCACTCGTCCGCGGCGATGGAATCAATGAAGTGCCTTTTGCCACCACCAAGTGCCATCGAGCTGCTCTCTTGCTCACTACTCAGTCACTCACTCGCGACAACTCTCCGCGCATGCAGCAGACAGAGGGAATAAGAAGCGCGCAGTCTTCTTGCGCTAATTGAGGCCCTAGTGCATTGATGCTCGTCAATTGTCTCTCTGTCCCTTTCTCTTGGTCTCGTTCAGCCGCTCGGATGACACCTGTTGAATCGGAAGTGCATTCGGTTAGCCCCGCAGCCGTGCGCGCGAGCGTGTGCGAGTCGCGACTCAATTTATCGTCTTTACACTCGATCCGAGGTGGCGGCGCGCTCTCACCGTGTTTTATCCGTCGTCGTCGTCGTCGTCGTCTTTGGCCGAACGCGCTAGGTACCTACTCTGTACGTCTGCCTGCGAATTTTACGGTCGCTGCGCGAGCGCCGGCTGCTTTTATACGGCTCGGGGGACGGGTTGGCTGCTCGTTGAGAATGGACGTTTCAGCCGAAAAAAGAAATATTGAGATTGTTAAAGTTGTTTAAAGATTAAATTTACTGCCCGGAAAACTGTTTGCTGTGGAATGGGTAAAATATCAATTTAACAAATCTATTTCCTATTGTTGAGGGAGATCTAGGAACATAGCATTGCTACAGTATTTGTTTTTGAGCGTCTATGATTAGAAAAAAAATTACGTGTTATATTTTTAATATGATTTAGGCGTCGGCATATAATACCTGTAATAGATAAAGAGAAAGTGAATTGTTTGTTAAAGTTCAGTAAGAAATAAATACTTGACAGTATGAAAATGACTTTTTAAATATTTTTTAAGGACTGTCAAATAGAAAACTCTAGTGTGAGGGATTACATGATATTTGGTGAAACAAGTACAAAGGATTATAGAATATCTGGTCAAAAAAATTGGATAAGATTTTTTTAAAAATACTTTAATCTTTCGTATTGCATCAGTCAGTGTTTGAGCCATTCTTCATTTCAATAAAAATTCATCAAATTCGTGGATGAGTTATCTTCCGTTAGCACGTAAAAAATACTCTTTTTCAATCTCGTGAAAAACTGGTATTTACTAAAAATTTTTTCAAGATAGCAGAAATTTATTGTATGTACGTGCCTTTTGCCTAGGCATTTGACTTTACCTTTATTGAATTTTATGATTGTAAATAACAGATATCGGAAAAATATGTGTCAAGATATCAATACTTTCTATAAATATTTATTGTCAGCTTCAGCATTGATATTCTATAAATCTCATCAGTCCTAAAGTTATCTGTAAGCGTAATAAATATTTGTTAGTTCATTCGTCTTGTTTTACAGCAAAAGTAATAAATATTACTCATATATTTCTTCTTTCTTTTTGTTACAATTGAGCAAACAGATTTTATGTACTTTGTCTGCTGATTACAGATAATTTGAATTCATCGTTGAATTTATTTTTCGATTAAATAATTTAATAAAATTTAAAAGTGCAAATAGTTTTTAATTAAAATATCTACAACAATTACATTGTAATAAATTAATTTGTAAGAAAATGATTTAATTTCACGTCTCGCAAAGCCCCGTCATTGTTCTCGAGAAACTGAAGGCATCGACTTAATTAGAGCGGTGCAGCAAGCCGTGCGCGAATTCCTCCGTGCAAAGGGAAAAAGGCCGAAGGATAAAGAAAAGAAATTGAATTTCCCATTTCCCTGCGCGCCGAGATAAAAAAGAAGGCGAAAATTCCTGAAGCACCGTCGCGGAAGCGGAAGGCGAAGCCCATCCTGCAAAGTCAACTGTTACATCATTTATTCAATGCTCGCATCCGGTCTGGCCGAGCGGCCAACTGTCCTACTTTGAAAAAAAGACTGAGGACGAAAAGAAAAATTGGCAAGGAGAGAAGGAGACTGGAGTTAAGTAGAGATTAAAAAATGTCGATTGATGGGATTAAGGGCGAATTTTAAAGTGCACTCCCTTTTTATTGCCTCTGAAAGATTTTCTTCCAAGAGCCGTCGATGAAAGTGTTCGATGAAACGTAAATTCTGTTAACTTTATTACGTATTAATCGTCGGTAGCACTTCAACGATTCATACAAAATTTTCTCTATCCCGTCATTAAAATCATGATGGTATTAAAATTATAAAAGCGTATTCAATGATTAAAAGAAAGGTAATACCCAGACCAGTGCTAATTAGGTAATTAAATGGTATAATACTCTAATGATTTTTTGAAAATAGTTTTTATAGAATAAATTTTTTCTAAATAATTAAAATTAGAATCCTTGCTAAAGTTTCTCCAGGAAGTGAAGTAGGGATCTGGGGGCGATTGGTTAGAAATGAGAAACCTAGTCACAAGTCATCTTAGGCAAACATTTCTAACAAAAAAATTGGTCAACAACAAGCATTAAAATCATCGATAGTTTTTAACCTTTTTGCAGTCTTTGTTACCCCGAGTCACAAGTAATTTATCTAACCAAATAAAGTTATTCACGAAATTAAAAAAAAAAATATTCAAAAATTTTAGATGTTGTACCTCTGCGGTATTCTTAACAGTAAGGGACCCGAAATACCTGCCGTCAATAAGTTGTTTATCTTACTAGCAAGATCATGCGCGCTTTATTTTTTCTTGCTAGGAGTTATTATTTATAATTTGAAACAGTTATTTATTAATTGAAAAGAATTAACTTCTTATACATTTTAATTTACGCACAATATTAACATCAGCAATAATATTTAAGAATATTAAATTTTAGTAGAACGGTCATCATTTTTTTTTTAAGAGAGGATTTGTTAACAATGAAGCAGAATATGTATTACTTACATGATACTGTCATAAAACACGGTACTTTGTCAAACACGGTTATATGCAGACGAATGCGACACAAGTTGTTGTTTTATACACAGTTTAGGTTTAGCCAATCAGCTCGATTCTTAAGCACAACAGCCGCGCGTCAGTCATGTCAGCGTCAACCAATCACAAGTTTATTTTGATCGGCTTAACTAAACATAAAAGTCTAATTTTGGCTTCACTTTCCGCTTATCACTTGTTTAAGATAAAGAGAGGAGAAAGGATAGAAAGTAAATGTACTATGACTCGTTTCCAATAAGAAATATATGAGAAATGCTAGAAAATCGATATTTGGGTTCGTGATTATTTCAAAAATATATTCCCTAGAAAAAAGTAATAGTATACTGGACCATTTAAATGCTACTAAAGAGCTCCACGCGTCTTTCTTTCCCCAACTAATGCACGGAGTAAACCGGATTATTACTGACTCTCGGTGCAGTTGTTGGCCGTTACACACAAAGGAGAATGCCCACGGGTACCCACACGAGCATGTACGCGCGGAGCCCGTGAAATTGCCACGATTGTCTGGAGTACAATAGGAAAATAAATTGCGCGGCCGGAGAAGTTTGAGCTTTTCGACGTTATATCACATTTTGCGACGGCAAATTTTCGGACTGTTACGGATCTGAATTTTACAGTTTTCGTTTAAAAAAGTTTCCTCTGTGTGTGTGCGCGCGTGTAATCTGAAATTTGAAGCAAGAGAATTAAAGTGGATTAAACTCTCTGGTACACTTTATAATTTAGTTATAATTAACTTAAAGTATATTCTTGAAATGCTATTTCTGAACCGTTATTTTATATAAAAATAATGCAGAATCGCAAATTCACCGCACAAGAGGCAAAACTTTTAATTTGCGAACTTCAGCCGAGACGTAACAAGTTTCTTGAAAAATAAAATTATTCTTACGACTTATAACTTGGAGAAGTTCATCTACAGAAAGTATTATCCTTTGAGTTTCAAACTTAATAAAGACATTTTCCAACACATTTTCAACCCAACGCTAACAATATTTAGACGTATTAACTTTTTAATAAAAATAGTATAACTAGTTTCTATACAATTAATTCTACGAAATCTAGCAGTATTTCGTCCAAAATATTATTGTTCAAATTAAGTGAGAGCATTAGTGGTACAAGTGTACTCGTTGAATTTGATTCCATAGAGTTAACCGAGTCGCCGGAAATAGGTACAGAAGTTCCCGGAGTCGCGGAATATTGCAACAAAGACGCGCAGCATTCCTACCCGAAAGTCGGAATTCTCAGAGCCGAACGCATCAAAGCGACCTCAGTGAGCTTGACTGGCGCGAATTGCAAGTAAAATATGTGTATTCCACACCACCGAATGCAATGCTTATACGACGCGACTGCACACATCATGTAAATAATGCACGCCGCGAGTTTATGTAGTTGAGATAAAGATGTCGAATTTACTTATAATTATCACTCAATATTTTTTTATTTGAACAAATTTACGTGCGATTTGTTAAAATGTATTTTTATAATCTTTGATGAAAAAATATACTATTAACGTACCCTTTACCTTTCAAATGTTTCGCGATTGTTGATATTTTTAGTATACATAATAGTGTTGTTCAATTATTTATTCATTCCAATCCAGAATAATATTTTTTGCGAAATTTAAAAGTGCATTGCAATGTAAACTAATCATTCTGCAAAATCCTACAATATAACAATATACAGTTTATCGATAGAATAAACCTTCATTTGCGATAATAATAAATAATCATTACAATATCTATACAGCAAAAGCGAGACCACAAACTAACTTTGTGCTTTTTATACTTTTACAGATTCTTGAATCTAAAATGTTTTCCTACGCAGCTTTCCTCTCTACCCCGGAAAAAGATTTTCTTCACAGCAAAATATTCCAGACAACAATAACGCGCCAATCCCGTCCCTACGCCAACCTCTCGTCAATTATATCACTTTTCCGCCGTACTTATCTAACGAGCTTGCAGACACGCGCGTAAAACGTCGCGTCCCCTACTCGCACATCCACACACGTCGAGTGGCTCGCTTGCGACGAGATATCGGATACGTGTTGCCGGCGCTCTCTCTTTCTCTCTCTCTCTTTCCCCGGGATCGTCTACTTAATTAGAAACGGCGCGCGCTGCACGGTTTTCATATTGCTAATTAAGCTCTTCGCCGGTAGCGCAAACTGGCGCCAGCGCGGGGAGAGGCTCTTTTGCGAGCGAGCGCGATGCGATCGTCTGTAATAATGTAATCAGATGTGCACGGAGATCGCGCCCTGCAAATTAACAGCCTCGTTAGAGCCGCGGCGAGATTTGTTCGCGAACGCGTGGATGCTGCGGTGCTGTGCTTGCTTGCTTGCTCGTTTGTTTCCACCGAACGATGCCGGGTCTTCTTTTTTTTTGTTTTAATAGTCGAGGTCGGAAATGCGAGAGGTGCTTTATGGGAAATTCATGGTCGTGGTGCTCGAAATACGGGCAACGTACACGTTCAAGCTCTTTTGTTCAAGTGTAGTAAACAAGACTATTGAGAAATATGGAAAGTTATGGATTCAGAAAATAATAATTGACTTTGTGATACATAGTATTAGAACTCGATTGGAGCTATGCAATATATCTTGGTTAGAAAGTAATTTTATGGTAGATGCGCGTTTTCCGCGAATTATTACAGCAATAACACATTTATTTTGAAATTTGAGTAGTGTGTGTGTGTGCCATATAACTCTTAGCTGATTTAAGACCTGTTCGCGCATAGTGCCGTTAAAATCATGCTGCAAATATATAAGATTTTACTTTGAAATTGTCTCTCAAGCGAGAGATATATCGTAAAAGAAAAGGCTAAAACGGCGCTTAAAATTTAAAGACTCTATTTTAAGATGCTTTTAGTAAAATTGCGCGCCATTTTTTCACCGAGATACATCCGTTAAAATTCAACATATGAAAAACGTTCTTGTCAAACCCATTATACAGCTAGATAACAGCGATTCCGCCTTTCTTCTACAACTAGTTTTTCTGTTTTTCATCGTCAATTATCAATTAGAGAAAATATCACTGAAAAGTATCTTACCTTAGTATTAATTATAAATAAATATACATTCCTTTTGATTTTTCTGTTTTTTGATATTTGCCTATTTCGTGGTTTTACTACTTAAGAGGCTGAATAAGCGCAAAATACATATTCTGCTGCTGCTGGGAAAGTTAAACACGTGGAAATTGGGTACATCCTGTCAAGCGTCTGACTATACGGATATTTAACTACTTACGAGAGAGTATTATACGCAGTTCCTGAGTATTTAAACAAAGCTTTACTGAATAAATTCAATAATTATATATGGAGAATAAGGTAAACGGAGAATATAATGTTTACGCTATAGTATGTACAAATATAAAATCGGTGAATGCAAAATAAGTCGCATGTAAAACAGTAATTAATGTCTTTTAATACAGCGTTAAAAGGCTGTGATTCCGTAATATCAAGCAATGAAAAGGTAAAAAATCTCGTATATACCATTTGTTAACACGCGGTGTACATATCTACGACGTGAATTGAATTATTGCGTGAGGAAAAAGAGCTCGTAATAAAAAGAGCGAGAGAGAACGAAAGAGAAAAAAGTGAAAAGGCGCGAAGACGAACCGGCGAGCACTCGCTGCGAAGCATATGCCGGACGTTATTTCATACGCGCGCGCGCAGCGAAATTGCGAGAAAAGAGAGAACCTGGCAGAGACATAGCGAGATGGAAAAGGGAGCGCAGAAATTACGGAAATACATGTACACGTGCATGCACCTACACATGTACCATAGAAAAAGGGAGGGAAGTGTATAGCGGGGGGAAAAGGAGGTAGCAGAGGCGAGGGAGGGATGAAAATGGAATAAGTCGGCGCGCGAAAGCGAGATAGAGATCGACATTGTGGAGGTAAAAAAGAGGCGAGGAAGGAAGGAAAGGAGGGAGAGTAGAATAGGTGGAAAGGGGTGAGGCGCTACTGCAATTTTTCGCTGCATTGTCATCTTTATTCCGCTCTTGGCTCCGATTTGCCTAACGGCACGGCGCGGGGAAGGAGTCGGATAGCTCCCTCTCTCACTCGCTCGCTCCTCCATCGTATAGCCTCAAGATAACTACTAACGCTTTTAAACTCGGATTCCTCGCAATCTTTTCGCTCCTCTTGCTCTCCCTTCGCGCCCCTTTGTCGGGAACTTTTCTCCGAAGAGAGAGAGAGAGAGAGAGAGAGAGAGAGAGACTTGCCCCCGGAATTGAATTTTTCATACTATACTACCGGCAGTGGCGGTGGCACCGATGCGCACTTATATACTTTTCCCCCCCGGCCCTCTCTCGTTCTCTTTTGCTACAGCCGCCGTACTTTATTAGTCGGACGTGCTGCGGAGTCAAGTTATTTTGTTCTCATTAAATTTCCGGGCCCGCTGCGCTGCCTGCGCAAGCCTTAATTAATTACACCATTAACGAAGACGAGCGCACGTTTCGATGCCTCTTGCGAGTTTTGCCTTCCCGTCCCTGTGCCTACCCTTTTCAGCGCAGCCTCTCTTTCCATTCCGACTACTCGTAGCGAAAAATAATTAATCCTTATTTAATTAATGGGCTTATTGGCTTAATAAGCTCTGCTCGCGTAAGGTAAAATTATTGGATCGGAATAAAGATTTAATTTCGTGTACTTTTGCGCTGAAATTTTCATCCGATACTTTTTAATAATGAAGCTTGATGATTAAATGAAAGAAACACGACTAATGCAATCAGTTTCTCAATAGGGTTAATTAAAAATATTAAAGTTAAATATAATATCGTGTCGGTTGGCAAAAAGGTTATACCGCAAAGTAGCAATGAAAACATCCAATTTAAAATAATACCGATAAAGTTTGTATATGGATATAAAATTGTATAAAAACTTTTTTAATTGTAAAACGACGTTGATATAATATACCGAACGCGAATAATATTCAATTGTGATCGTGACTGCGCTCGAGAACTTTAAACTACTGTTCCGCCGTAAGTTTACGGGGCATCCGACGCCTATAGTGATCGAAGTACTAACTTCTGACGGTATAACTACTTTCGGATAAGTAGCTGCGGCGGACGGCCTCGTTGTAGTAGCTACTTAAACAATTACCGATCGATTGTAGGTCGTTATTCCTCTCTAGTTATACGTAAAATTCAAACTTTTGCGATTTTACTTAGGTAAATTGTTCTTCGCATGTTTGGCAAACAGGATGCAATTACTCTTAAAGTGTATAACGAAAACTTGTCGTCAGAACATACTTTGATATTAAATTATAAATCTAATAAAAAGCATATTAGTCATAAGCATTAGTCACAGGCATAAAGCATAATTTTTTAACTTGCCATACTGATATATTAAAATGTTGTATTAAAATTATATTGAAATAGCTAGCTCTGAATAAGATATTAAACAAATACTTCTCCTATATAAATTGGATCATATATGACATATTATTATAAGCTTGAGGAAACTCCAAGCTTATACGAATAAAAAAAGATGATCTACCATTGACATTTTAAAATAAAAAAATCTATACGTTTATTTGAAACCTTTCCAGAGATATTCCATGAAAATACTTATTTGCCAAGATCCCTCAGACGCTATACAATCGTGGCAGCTTTTCTCGAGCGCCAAGCTTAAAAGAAAGCTAGAGAAAGCTGCACGGAAGCCTCTCCGAAGACGCCAAAAACGTTTTAACGCGCCGCGTGATTTCACCCATCAGCTCCTCGCTGGCCGCTCACTACATTCCCACGCACACATATACTCACACTCTCTCTATCTCTCTTTCTCCCTTGCTGCTTTCTTATCTCGTGATCTTAAATCAGCGATTTTTGCCTCCTCTCTCCTCCAGCGAGTGAGAGAAGAACAAAACGAGCAAGGCGCCGGTGACGAACGGGGGAAGTGCGAAAAAGAACGACGACGCAGAGAGCGAGAGAGAGAGAGAGAGAGAGGAGAGATAAAAAAGCGTTACACAACGCGGCCGGTTTAAAGAGACTGCGGGGCCACTGGCCTAGAGCGCACCCGCGTGTGGGTGAGAGGGTTCTGCGCGTGTGTACGTGTGCATGCAGCCGGGCTAAAAATAAGACCTCGCGTCTCCTCCTCTTCCTCCTCCTTCCGGTCCCTTCTCACTCTCTCTCCCTCTGCCTGTACATACACGGCGTCGCCCGCCCCGAGTGCACCAGCTACACTCGCTCTGTCCCTCTCCCCTTGTTTTTCTTTCTTTTAGGTCGCTGCCGGAGAGTAGTGTAGTCCCTTTGGAGGGGGCACGCGTAACCTTAAAACACACAGCCCTTCGCCTGGCCGGTCGTATATATACTTATACTACTCAAAGGGTCACGAGTGCACAGAACGCGTGCGTGGCTCGGCTCGCACGCTTCTTCCGGCCATATAGTGATAAAACGTGTAATCGATGCTTTAAAATGATCCGCTTTATGAGCAAGCGGGTTAGCAGTAAATTTCGATTAATTAGGTTCCTTGGCGTACCTATGTTCTCTTCTTCTTTATACCTTCGATCTTTTTGCTTTTTACTCGTGTCGCTGCTGCATATAAAGTTGGGCCAAATTTTTAAAAAGTAGGCTAGTGCTTTTAATTACAAAGTTGATTAAATTAACTATACAGCCTTGCGTTTCTTTAAAAAATGATAATCAGAAAAGATCTAGGCTGCGGATAAAATAGTGTGTATATTTTCAGAAAAAATGCAAAAATAGAAAGAATTTTTTATATATCGTTTTAATTGATTGGTCGATCGTTTTAATTTAATCAAAAATTTATGATGGGCTTGATAGGCCGAAAAAAGCATAAAAATACTTTGGCCATTTAACAAAAGATTCGTATATAATTCTTTATCCGAAATCCAACGACTATCCAAGCTGTCATTCCATTAATAAAATCATTTTATAAATGGACAGTAATTTTCGATCAAACGCTATTTTTAGCGCCGTGTTTATTTAACGCACAAAGGCAAATACTTTTTATAGGAAAAAAAAGATCGCCTCACGCAAATAACTATAGCCCCTCCGGACAATAACCAGCCGATACATGTCAATTATTACGTTTAATTGAAGAATAACGTATCCCGAAAAAGTCGAGAGAGATAGAGAGCGAAAAAGCAGCAGCAGCAGCAGCCGTCGATAGCCAATCAAAACGGCGAGCCCTAGTTAACCTGGTCGATTAATTCCAATTTAAAAATGACAGCGTCACTGGACTCTCGCCGCGCGTCTGCGCGCTCTCAAAAAAGCCCGGGCGAAAAATAACAAACACACATACCCGCCGCGCTCGCGCGCGTCAGCATGGCCCACATTCCAAAATTCATAACTGTCGCCGTGGGCGCTGATTGCTGCACCCCATCGAAAACTGGAACGAAGTCATGCGCCCTCATCCCCTCTCTTTCTATACGAGAGGAAAAAAGGGAGGCGGCGTTCGCTCTCCTGCGAGCGAGGGGCTCGCGGAAATCCGCGCCCGCTCGCCGGTCCTGAATTATGGCGTCACCACCGGCGGCGGCGGCGGCGGCGGCGGCGGGGCGCGGCGAAATAACTAGGTTATGACGTCGATGCTGGCGCGCCTCCCCCGCCGCCGTTTCTCTCCTCTTTCCCTCCCTGCAGCCATCCTCTCCCTCCCTGCCTCTCCCTCCCTTGCCGCGGCTCCGACAATAGGCCTCGCGCGCGCGTGGATGCGTCTGCTGTCTCTGACGTCACGGGACGACGAACCAGCGGTTGCCTCCCCGCTCTCCCTCTCGCTCTCTGGCGTATTCAAATTCCAGCGCTACTGCTGCCGCTTCTTCGTTGCTGCTGCTGGACGCGTGCCGAGGAGAGAGAGAGAGAGAGAGAGAGAGAGAGAGAGAGAGAGGCCTGCGGTAATGACTGGCTTCTGCTGCAGGCGGAGATTAGGAGCGTGATGTGGGTTTTGCGTAATTTGTGTGAGCCGCTGCTCTGCAGTCGCGTGTGCATGTGTGTGTGTGTGTGCATGCGGGTGGAGGAAGCTCGAGCTTGCGCCTACGGAATCTTTTTTCCTCAGGCCGCCTGTGCCGGCTTGGCGGTTGTTACGAGGATTATAGTTCTGCGGCCGCGGCTTGCTTATTAGTTAATCTTGATGGACTTTTTAGGCTTAAAGAAGGAAAATAGGATTGCTGTGGCTGCGCGGTGAAGAGTCTATGTGGCAACTCATCCTGCAGCATTATAATAAATAAAAGTTTAAAAGTAAAAAAAAAACCTTGGCACAAAAAGTTTAATGCAGGTTTATACTCAAAATCTCGTACCTATGTAAAGAAATAAAAATATACCGTGAGAAATAAAAGATAAAGTCGTTGTAAAACGAATTACACGCCATCGCTTTACCAAAATTACACATTCTATTTTTCTTTATAATTAAATTCTTAACGAGATAACTTAAGTATTTAACATAAAACATAAAAGCTTAAAAGGAAAACCCATCCACCCGATGAAAATCTAAATTTTGAAAATTCGGTCAGACCTGAACTCCGGCTATAGGACTCGGGCGTACTGAAAAATTTAAGTCACCCCGACGCTCGGAAATTCGATGAAACCTTTAGAAAAAAGGCGCTGCTGGACCTCTCTTTCCCTTTCTCCCCTTCTGTCCTTTCGCGGGTACGTCGCTCATCAATAAATCAGCGAGCGATCTCCACTCGTGCGAAAATCCTTGTAAAATACCGGGACGATCCTGGCGCAGTATAGTCCACGCGCGTCCACGCGCATGAAAAAGCAATTGGACGTGTGTGTGTGTGTGTGTGTGACTGCGAGCACGCGTTGAAAGAAAAATGAGAGCGAACGAGTGCCGATGCAAAGTTACACGAGCGCGCGCGCGAGTCTCTCAATTTTTCAGTCTGCCGCATAGGTAGTTGGCGTCTCGGAGGACTTTGCGCGTGTGCCGAGAAACGGCGAGTCGTCGTGAGCGTGAACCTTCATAGTCTTCCTTCTTCGCTTCGGTCTTGCGTATATATGTGGGAGCTTCGAGAATGGGGAGCCCCGTGCCCGGAGTTGAGCTTTTTTCGGGAGAGTTTGTCGTGGAAATTAATAGGGTTAATGAATAGCGAGCGGCTGAATAGACCGCGTGCACGTGGTCGCGGGCTTATGACTCGGTTCATAATTTAATAGGTTCTTGAAAATAGCTTTTTTTCCGCTCCGTAATTCTCGGTACAAGATTTTACCGATTAAACATGTTTAATGAATTGATTGGATTTCCCGCTAGTAACTATATACTTTTTGAGCAGGTAAACGCTCACATTAATAATTTATTTAAAAAAAGGATGTAATGTTAATGAAAATATATTCGAGGAAAGGAATTTTAATAAATAAACCACTGTAATCATGAATAGCTTTCCAAATGAGGCACTACGGTAATTTTTTAAATATAGAGAAAGAAAATCCATCTTATCAACGTAAATGACGAAGGAAAACATCGAACCCAGGGAATCGAATCACACGGCAGGACGAGCATCACCCGAGCGACACGAAAACCCACTTCGGGAAAAGGCTCGCACGTATATACGCAGGGCGAGCGCAGGAATGAAAGTGTTTACCCGAGCGCGCGGCCCGCGGTTCGAAAAAATAAAGAGCCTCGAGCGTCATTCAATAACTCTTCTGTCCCACCCGATGCACACAGAGAGAGGGACGCGAAGATCCGCCTCTCTTTCTCCGTGTGCAATGGGGCAAATTCGATTATCCCCCGCGCGCGCGGCCGTACGTCTGTTCCCAGCGGCAAACACCGAACTTGTCGTCATCGTCGTCGTCCTTTTCTTACATCCGAAAACAATTCCCCGAGTGCGTTTGAGGTCCCGTGTCGTCTTCGTCGGCCAGTGATGTTCACGTCACATGCACGATGTGTTTGTGTGTGTATGTGGTTCGGACAGCGTTTGCGATCGAGTGCCGGGATTCCTGCGTTTTAGCATTCGTATAGAGGAATGCTGTGGGACTCTGGAAATCGTTTTAGCATAATTTTGCTTTTATTTTTATTGGTCATTTGGTAGAATTGAAAAAACAATTTTGTAAAAATGACATTAAACTATTTAGTTATAAAGTTTTATAACCGGTAACGTTGTTGGAGCATAATAAAGTTGTAATTTTTGATAATTCCTCTAATTTATTGATTTATTTTCCGTTAGCTTCATAAATGTAGACTAATAAGCATATTATGAAATGAACATTGTGTCCCTTTTAGTACATACTGCATCTGTATACTTACTTTACACACAACTAGTATGTACAGATCTGTAAAACCATTCCCTTCTTTTCAAAGACATCATAAAAACATAAATATTAAAACAAAAATGTCAATCTTCCAACTTCCAAACTAAATTGATTTTTCGAAAATTAATTAATTTCTCCAAAATGGAATACAAACACTATTTTTTCATAAACGCACAAACGCACGAAAAATTATTCTTTAAATATAACTGGCTACCGTACAAAAATCCAACAATTTTATTTTCGTCACAACGCTCCAAAAAACTTTTACCCCATCGACAACCAATTACGGAGTCCTCAAAGTCCAGTCTCCGTGCGCGCCCGTGCTTATGACACATTCTAATTAAGCTTTCCGGCAACGTTGTTTGACACATTGAAATTATAAATGCGCGACAATTTTTGTTCCAATTTACGCCGTATAGCCTCGCACAGTAGTAGTCCAGGCACACGGGTTCGTTAATTAGGACGCCCGCCTATAATTTAATATTAACTTTTGCAAACCTGCCGGACGCACAAAGCCGTCGCGAATCGCAGTATACGAGCTGTGCACGTGCCTGTAGCGTTATATCTTTACGCAACGACAGCTTTCGAAGAAGCGTGAACAAAGGTACAGCAAACATGTCCATGACGTCTCAATAAGAAATAATAAATCTGCGTTAGATGACTATAGCTATATGAGCAAATAGGCACTGACTTTTATTATATGCGATTCAGCGATAATCCGTGATCTGCTAGTTGTACCCTGCGCGACAAAGACCTCGAGTTGGACTCTCTATATCGGGTAAGGAAAAAAGCGCGATCGACTCGCGCAGCGTGCTCTTTCAAAGACGTCGCTACGCGCGCCTGTGAATTAAGCCGACGAAAGGCACGGAATGGAAATTGCCCTGATCGCGCGCGCGCGCCGCTACATATCGATTTCCCAACGACGCGTTCCGTCTCCTTCGCTCTTGTTCTTTTTCTCAAACGATCGCGCACGCGTCTCTATGTCAATGCGTGCGTGAGTGAGTCCTTTGCCCGGAAAAGCTCCATTGTGCGGCTCTGTCGGGTATCAGGAACGTGCCGCGACGTACGAACGACTGTCAAATCGTTCTCTCTCTCTCCCCCTGTCTGTATACTCGAGTGTGTCTTTCCTTCTTGTTCGGCTTTTTCGTCCTCCCTCCTCGTTTCTCCGCTCTTTCATCTCGCATCTTCAGGGAGGAGAAAAGCAGGTACTATTCGAGTTTGTTCGCGTGCGCGAGAGCGAAAAACCGTATGGATGTCGTGCGGCTACAAAGTCTAGACATCACAAAAGAGGAAAGACGCACCCTTTCAGTTAAGGGCCCATGATTACAAACACGAAGAAAGAGTCTGGACAAAGGAGAAATAAGTTCAATATATTGTGTTGATTATAGACTGCATTATATGGGCGTCTAGTTAATTAGTTATAACTTATTTTTGATAAATGTATAATATTCAGAATACGTCTATAAGGTTATACGAATAAAGAGATGAGCAAATAAAATAACCGTAAAACTAAATTAAAATTTTCCTCAATTTAATTAGATATTTGCACAAAGGACTGCTCTCACAAAGGACTCATGAAGAAACGGGTCAAAACAAACATGAAATTGAAATTTTGTCATTCCTTCTACATTCGATACTTGGAAAACGCAATAAAAAGTGACAAAACTTTGACACGGGTATTGTTATTTCTCAGAATCGCTGTATATTGCATTCCTGTGAAGAATTTCTAGGAAAACAGCTCGCGCACCGCTACAATCATCTGAGAATTTGCTCGTCCCAGTATGCTCGGTACTTGTTCACCATTCTTCAAAATAAAAACGCGCTGCAGGTATACGGACATTGTCGTAATTCCTAGAGGTCACCTTATACACGAAAAGCATCATCCCGGGCCGAAATCAATAGGAGACTGGCCACGGGAGTCGCGTCAGCAGCTCCCTGCCAACGGGTAATTACGCAAATAGAGGCGAAGCGATTCATCACTCGTTAAAAGGAATAAATAAAGCTCCTGTCGAGGGTAGAGAAGCAGAGCGGAGAAGGAAGCTCCTTGGCGAAAAGAGCGAAAAATCCAATGAGCCAGCCGTGCCAGGGAGGAAATGTCAGCCCGCGGCGGCTGTGCTCGCGCAGGTATAGAGAATCGCGCGGATTGGCCCGGGCATATCTCTTTTTATTCCCAGGCGCTGAGCTCTTTCTTCGATGGCTCTTTGACGAGCTTTTTTCGCGCACTGTATTATTGTGCGCTCGCCGAGGCATATCACTCTTTCGACTTTGCTTCTTGTGGTCTCGTTACTGTGATTGTCGGTTTTCCCGGTTTTCTTTTTGTTCCCTTTGGATTATTACGGTATTTCTATATCTGGGGTCTATATTTCTTTGCTGGACGGAATCCCTAAATAACAATGTACTCATAGGTATAGGAAATGTGAGTATCAAAAAGTTAACAAAGAAGAATTTGTTACTTTATACGTATCTATGAATCAACACGTAGTAATATTTAGACTTGGATAGTTTTAAATAACATTTTAAATGTAAATAACTATTTTTCTAATATCTCATATCTTATCAGCTCGTAGAGAAACCCGGAGAAAGTACCATTTTTTTTTAATTTTGTAAAACCATGTATTAGAAAATCAAGATAAAAAAATTCGCAACTTTTTTGCGGTTTTATTCGATCAACAAAAATGTGTGACTAAACGCATTGTTCTACCAATTCCATATATATTTCAATACGTTATAAATTTTGGAAAATAAAGAAGTTATTAATATATTTCCAAATTCCATAACTATAGCTATTCTCAAGTGCGACAGAGCTCTTCAAATCTGTCAAAAATTGAATATTTACCTGCACTTGTAAAACTAATAATTTTAGCGCTGCTTGGTAAATAAATAACTGTTATTCTCCTATTCCTCACCAATAAAAATGTTCTCAAACTCATACTTACGAGTAAAAGCTCACGAGAACATTCTATTTGCATTGACTTTTCTTTCAAGTAGTAATTATGTTTGCAGTCAGACAGCAAGCGGCTTTCGACCGACCTTTAAAGTGAGTTCGTGCTTAGCGGTACTAGCAGTAAAAGCGATTAAAGTCTAATTAGTACTCCAATTCGTCTTAATTTTACTTTTATTGTAATGTATAGTTCATTTATTTAAAGCACTGTAAATTCTGGCAAACAATATTGTTGCATGAAAGAATTTTTTTCGTTTATTATTCGATTTCATGTTTCGCGTAGTAAACCAATCAATTTAGAATAACAACCAGTTATATTGCTTTTCGTTGACTGAAAGTAAATAAAGGTTTTTAGTATTTTTCATATAACAATAACAAGTTCGAAAACGACTTACAAAAATCGATCGAAAATCAACATACACCCCTCTTCTCGCACATTCCGGACTTCCATCTGGCGATCATCGTTGTCGACACATTGCCACCACGCCGTCAGCTCCTTTCTCCTACTCCCCTCTGTCTTTCCTGTTCCGTCATCCGCGTCATCTTATTGTTTTTCTATCTCGCTCGTCCCCCATCTCCCTTATGTTCGTCCTTGACGAGCCCTTTGATGGCTCGAGTAATGTCCTTGCGAAATCGCGCGGACGCGGACTAAGCGTGGCTAAGCTAATGTTTTGTGTATAGTGTGCGTTTCTATATGCTTCCTTCCGAGGAGATGATCTTGGCTGTCCTTGAAAGAATAAAAAGGGGGAGGAGCTTCTTAACTGTTGACGTAGTTTTTGGATGTTGTATTCAGTGTGTAGCAAAAATACTTATATGTCAATTCATAAGTCAAACAATGGATATTTGCATAAGAAAACTTTGATAAGCGTTGTTAGACGCAGAGCTTAAGGTGGTTCTTTCACGGGGATTCCCAGTCAAATGAGTGCTAAATGAAAAGGTTACCTAAGATTAAAAAAACCATAGTTATTAATAATTATAGTTTAATCTAATAATAATACACTAATACTATAAATATAGTATATATTTAACATGACTAAAATAACTTTTTTTAACAAAATGTCAAGATTTTAGAAAAAGTACAAACAATTATTGATGAAAAATCTTAATCTTTTTTGTTTTTTAACCGATTTTAATTATCAAGGTCTCATTCTATTCTTTAAGTAATTTCATGGAGACTTACCCCAGGAAAAATTCAAAATTATTCAAAACCCAAAAAGTTATAGCTAATTGTTTATAAAATCGCGGATGAGGTTTTAAAAATAATTTTTTTCAATTGGCTATAACTTTTTGGGTTTTGAATAATTTTGAATTTTTCCTGAGGCAAGTCTCCATGAAATTACTTAAAGAATAGAATGAGACCTTGATAATTAAAATCGGTTAAGAAACAAAAAAGATTAAGATTTTTT
>UXGD01002240.1:0-27402 GCA_900474315.1 Torymus auratus
CATTGAAATTATTGTTTATTCCCGGAATAACCACGTAAGTGAAAGTCGATTTCTAAGACATGAACGACAAAAAATATTTTATTTGGATTACTATTCATAGCCGCAGTATTGCATTTAATCTCATTTATCTTGATTTATAACACCGGTGCGAAACTGCGAAATTAAAAACTCGATTTACTCGAAATAATGAAAAGTGGAGATAAGTCGTTATTCCTGGGAGCCACAAATATGGGCATATCTCTAGAACGTTTGACTATAAAGAAGATGATTTTTTCAAGTAATTTATTGGTGCTATTAAAATTCTGTATTAAACACATAAACAAGACATGGTGGCGACTCTTCATCTTCAATCTAGAAAACCAGTCCGGTAATCCAAATTGGCGTGCAAGGCACGGTATCGTCTGGGGATGAAAAAAACCGTCTAAAAAAGGTAACTGATGCCGAAAAGTGGACTTTTTTGGAAATCGTTGTTCATCTCCAGACGGTACCATGCCTTGCACACCAATGTGGGTTCCCGGAATGGTTTTCTAGGTTGAAAATGAACCTTTTCCATCCTGTTTCGTGTATGTGCTTAGCACGGTATTTTAATAGCAGCAATAAATTACTTGAAAAAAGATCATCTTTAGAGTCAAAAGTTCTAGAGATATGCCCATATATTAACGATACTTACGCATCTTTGTATTAACTGTAAATGTTACTAGTAACCCAGTTGTGGATACAATTTTAAATAAATGAAAAGGAAGTATATTTCTATATTCTTTTTAAATTTTGACTAATATTTAAGAACTTTAAATTAATGAGTTGTTTTCAAAATAAATATTAGAAATAGGATAAGGATAATGGAAAATAAATAAGCAATATATAATTTTTATTTATATTTTATTATTGATAAAATATATAATTGGTACACACTTCAATTGTAATATATAATTTGTTTTTTCACACGTTTTATAATCGTTATCCTATTCTACGGCATTACAAGTTTCATTTACAAATAACTTAAATCTAACGCATTTTGGAAAGTAGAAAGAAACATACGTTTCCCATAAAAACGTAAGGCACCTTGGTGAAACCAAAGATCGTTAACTAAATGAAACGAAAGTGGAATTCTTTTAAAACTTAATAGTAAAAACATAAACTTAATCACTCGTACCAAAATAAAATTTTAACGCTGCAATGTGAACTTTAACATTTTCACTATTGTTTCATTGCGATATATTTTATGGATTTGATTTCAAATATTAAACAATAATCTTATCATTTCCACATAAGCTTTGAATGTTTGAGGTGTATTGAAAATAATTTTGGATAGACACATTTACAATAAAATTTTATCTTGGTATTCACTTACAAAACAGTAACAAACAACTTGAATTTGATGTCTTTTAAGATAACGGTCATTACAATATATTTTAACAATGTAAAACATTAACAATTTTCAGAATGGGATGGGGTTTCTGTAGCTTGAAAGAATTACAAATAAAAATGAATTGGTCAACAATTTAAGCACCATATAAAGTAATAAGAAATAATCCAAAAGTTTTTTTTAAATTTATCTCATCTTTCTTTTAATTAAACAGTTTAAAAACTCTTTTTGATCATTGCTCAAAGCAGTGAAATATTGATAAATTTTCATAGTAACAGAAGAAAAAACATTTTGTGATTTTATTTCGTAAACGAGATTTCAACTTAAATCAAACAAAAATTCAATTTTTGTTAATTGTCAAACTTAATTAACAATCATAACACTTATATAAAGCAAATAGTTGAAAAAATATGATATCAAATTTAAATTTTACAAAAGATATATTGAAATATATTTTTTGTACATTAACTGATCTCTATGAATGATATACCAACTGCAAATTTAATATTAGCTTCATTATAACAATTTAATACAACTATTTATAAAATGTCAAGATACTAAGCACTTTAATGATTCGGTGCCATAAAGAGACAGATGTAATGGAAAAAATTGAAATTTTATATCTAAAAAAATTGAAGGCTAAACAAAAACTCAATAATTTTCCAATAGAACCAAGTTATAGAAATCATGATTGATAACAGTAGTTAAAAGTACAATAAACAGGAACAAATAAGCGTATTAATAACCCATAGGGTGGCACCTTTTGAAAACAAAACATTAGTTACTAACAAGGATCCAAACCAAAATTCAAGAATAGTATAAAAACAAAACGAAAAATCAAAAAAGGTGAAAACAAAAATTTAATAGTAATCGTGAACGTGAAAACCACTAATAAAAAAATGTTGATTAGATAACATTAAAAAAATAGATGTTTAAATAGTCCGAAACATCAAATATGAACTTTAACTGTTTGTAAACCGACCGCTTAGAAGAAACACAAACACAAGCAGTATAATAAAGCAAAGCTATAACGAGTGATTAAAAAAATGATTAACGAATAAACCAGTAAAGAAAAAAGATAACTAAAGACACAATTGGTGAAAAGGCACAATGGTGATAAACAATGCTTAACAGGATTTTGCAATAATATAAACAAGATTGGCCAAAACGATAAACAAACAAATTTAACAATGTTCTAACAGTTTTCAACATGCAAAAATGGTATTCAAACTTAATCGCTGCTAAACTTAATAATTTTAACAGAAATCCATTCAAAAACAGAGAACTGTGAGTGGCTTTAAACAATTTTTATTTTTATTTTTTCTTTAACATCGAATTCATAATTCAAACTTAATTGATAATCCAAATTTAACAGCAATGAAAATCAACATGAGACAAAAAAATAATGCCAAATGAAAACACAAAAACGAATAAAAAAGCAAGTAAAAAAACTAATAAAGAATTGATTAAAAAGAAATAAAAATTAAAAAAAGAAATAGAAACAAAATGAAAATAAGAAGAAAAATTCTGTTATGTTAAAGGTTTCATAGTTTCATTTACATCTTTCCATTAAACGCGTTAAATTTAACTGTTATTGTAAAGCACACGAACACTTAATTTTTTTTTATTTTTAAAGATTTTTAAAAACCTAAGATAATAATCATTTTGAATTATAATTCTTATTTGGAAATAAGTATGTGAGTAAATGTTGATTAATAAAACAACACTAGTTATTACTAAAATACGAAAATTGGAAAACAGTTGATTTTAATCGAATATTTTGAAGACATTCGAAGTAGAAGTTTGAACTGAAGAAAAACTAGAACAAAAAAGTATAGAAATCTAACTCTATCAAACTATACCTGTTTAAACCAAGATTCGTTAACCTACGATTCTAAGAAATACACACAAAACACTCAAAAAATCCTATATGTACTTGAAATCATAATAAAATATTAAAGAAATATTATAAGTGATTCGTATAATAACTTATATATAAGAGTTTTGAAGAGAATCACAAAACTACTTTTGAGCTTTTCTACCAAATGTCTTAAAGAGATAATTTCTCATAGCGACTTATTTATATTTAAAAATAATTATTTTGCGACGTTACAGATTATGATTACTCATCAAATTATCATCCATATATTCTCCAAACAGCGAAAGGAGATAAAAATAAAAGAAATTAAAAGAATGAAAAACATAGGCCAAAAATTAAAATCTGATGTCGATACAAAACTCTCTGTTAATAATTACTTCTTTCTATTTCATTGACAGAGTAACAAATAGAAAAAATATTCATTTTACAGGGTTAAAATTTGAGCAAAACACAGTACTTTTAATTATGTTTAAAATATATGATTCGTGGTCATATTGTGTTTGTATTCAGATTTTGGTATGATCTTGTTCTTCAATGCCTTTTTACTGGATAAATAACAGAGAGGTTTGTCTATAATTGGGGATAACGAAAATAAAACGCAAGAAAAAACAAGATATTTCACAAAAGTAAAGTATAAAACAAGCAAAAATAAACAAATAAAATATGTAAACTTAAAAAAATAAAAACATTAAATTTTCACTTTTTGAAGCGGATGGATTTTGATCGTCCAAAAAGCTCTGCGTTCAGCGAGTGGATTGCAAAACAAGCATAGTTTTGAGGAAGTAACTCAGTATTTTAACTCAGTGAATTAACTCACTGAATTTTGAGATAATTCTCAAAACTGGTAAGCGTCTTTTGAAAGCCATTCGCTCTTTTATTTTAATAAAAAATTTTACCTATAAAAATATGTAACGATAAATTCTGTAGAAATTTTCATTGAAAATATCTATACAGATAATTTTAACTAACAAACATTTCATCATTCAAATTTTTTGTATTTTATCAGGTGACAAGGCTAGAAAAATTAGGTTAGATTTTTCGTCTTTGTGTACATAATTTGGAAAGAAATGTACTATATGTAGTCCTTGAAATAATCTATAAATTGGCACACAAAATAATACTTTTAATTGTATTATTTTATGTTCTTGGTGGTTTTTATTCTCAATCAAACACTTTTTTATGAAAAAGTTCAACTATATAGAGGTCTTTTTCTGAATACAGGTGATTGAGAAACATTATTTTCATTTTCTTTTTTTTTTTTTAGATTTTTTAGAGATTGTTATCGAATAAAAAAATAAGGCTCAAAATAAATGAAAACAAAATTAGAAAAAACAAAAAAACTAAATTTTAAAACGTTTCATGTAAAACTATCGGTCTGCTCCATTATAAACTGTACGTTATGTTTGAGTACAATAAATTACAGTCACATGCCAAATAATATTGTGCGCGCCTAAACTATGGTAAGTCAGCTTTTTGTTAGGAGCAGTATAATTATCGATAGTTTTTCACAAGAAGTGGCCAAAATAAAAATCAACTAAAAATAAAAACAAAACAATTTTTTTAATGCCAGACAAACAAATTAATATTTGTAATTTATAATATATAATATTATATTTTTGATTTTAAATCTTTTTTTTTTCATTTCAAAAATTTAATTTGGCAAAGAGTATCTGCACTGAATTTTTTTAAATCAATTTGATTGCCAGGACATTATAAACAAAACTGTGACAGCACATGTTAACTAAAAAATAAAATATAAACGCAAAAGAACGCAACTTAGTTATTGAATAACTAGCCTATCTTAAGAATATATCTTAACATTACAAGACAGCCATAAAATAAGATTAATGTGTTTAATTATAATATGGGTTTTGATGGCAAAAGCGAGGACTATGATTTTTTTAGCAGACGTGATAGATAATTTACTGAGCGAAAGATAAATTACATGTCATTCATTTAAAATTACTTCCTACAGGTAAAAACAATTTTTTGTTTTGAGTATTTGTTATTTACTTAGAACTTTTTCGCTTTTAAAATCATCTCAAATTTCATTTGTAGAATGATCAAGAAACAGTGATAGATGTAAAATATATTTCGCTTAATATTTATATTAGTTTCCAATAAAATTTTGTGTCAACTTTTCGAATAAATTCAATTAATGGTATATGATACTTTTGAACAAAGCCCTCTCAAGCTGGTGGAATATTGTACAATGCTAAATATACAAAAAAATCTCAATTTCAAACAAAAGGAAATAATTTTGCAATTATTATAAAATTCTCTATTGGGTAATTTATCTAAACTAAATTGATTTCAAAGTATTACCATTGATCTATTCCACCCAGCATCTATTGAAATTTTTCGTCTGTATGCTAGATAGTACGATTAGTAGTCTATTATTGATATACAGATCAGACTACTTGGATGTTAATAATCTTAAGTAATATTTCTAATGTTTATGCCATTGATTGTATAAGTAAAACTTGGAACGAAAAAGCATTACGTTATTTGAATGGCGATGAAATCCCACGATGGCGGCTGTCCTCAAGGAAAGAATAAAGTCCCACGATGAATTAACATAAAATGCCCACGTGATTTAATAGCTTCATGGAGAGTGAAGCTTTGTTTTGTAATAATCCTATTTGAATGTCACTTCTTCTTCAACGTTGTATTTCGTAGCGCAAGAGCAGGCGCATATTTTCTTTCTTCAGTTATTTCGATCAAATAACATGTACGCAATGATGTATTGTCGCATGGGATTTTGGTAGATCTTGATGGAAAATTTTCATTAATTCCCTTCGGTCGGAACTGGATTTTGGATCCTGAAAAATATTTTTGCCCATATGGCGAATGTTGATTAAATGTACTGATCTTGAAATTTGGCCCATGAGTTTGGTAAGATTAGGAGCCAAAAGTAATCTAGACCGAGCCGAGAGCGACGAAATTTTCGGAGACTTATTTTTTGGAATCTTGTTGATTTTGATGAAGACGTTGGTTTCATACTTGACGACGTTGACGATAATTTTAGTAGTTTTTACGAAAGAAAATTTGATAAAACCCAATCGATTGATCTCTGTAAATAAAACTTGAATTCACAACTTAATTCAGTGATACTCTTCTTGCGATGACAATAATTTGTAGTTTGAATTTTGATTCTGATGTTTATGGCCAGATTCGTTTTTCATGGAACATTTTAAAAATGTGAAGAAATCTTGTCAGATTGTGCAAATGAGAAATCTCATTTTTCGGATGTGCCATCGTCAAAGCGTAAAGAGCAATTTGGAAGTAATGTTTTCGTTAGACCCCGGTAGTCATCCACAGTCGTTTCGATTTCTACTGTTGCTTTTTTTGCGGTGACAAATTTTAGTATTGTTGCAGTATGCAAAAGATTGGTTGACTGACCAACTCGCGATGGAGTCACACGCTAAAAGTGAAGTTTTATTCTCTGATGAATGCGATGTAGAGTATAAATGTGATATTGAATCTTTGTTAATTATTAATAAAATAAAATTTGTTCATCTCGCTTTTTGACGAGTTAAATAATATACTATTTTTCATCTGTAAATAAAATTCGTCAGAATTAATATATCTTCGAAAATAAACTAATGGCTTTTTGCTTGTGTTTGTTGCAAATCTGATGAAGCTGCTTTTTTGGTCGATTTTGTTGACGACTTGGATGACTGAAATGCTATTTATGAATAATATCCCTGGTAACTGTCATATTAATCCTGTTTATCGCCTTCGTCATAAAGTACTTTCACGATTCGCAATGTTATCATTTTATTTACGACCTTTTTGTATGATGTACTTAAAGTGTGGTAGTTGATTTTTTATAATATTTTATTCATCTTGTTTCAATTGCTGAAGTGTTTAGTCCTTTAAATTTAGTTTTTCAGGACAAATAGAATTTAGTCTCAGAACGATGTTAATTCTCTCTCGAAGCAATGATTTTGACTTACTAACATGTAGTATTTACCGGATCTTATTATTCTATTTTGATGTTAGTTGTGCTATTGTGCGTTTACAGCCAGATGTGATCAAAACTTTCAGAAAATTGATAAATCCGCAATGAGTCCTTCAATTTTCTTCTTCTCGAAATTGACGTTCGATAGTCTTGAATCCGCGGATGTGTCCAACCCGAATGACGGTAATAGTCTCGTGATGTGCCGGTTCACCCGCCACTCTTCTTCCGAGGCCAGTGAATGTGCTTGTACTTGGGAGTGCCTCTCCGTTGATCCTTCGCTCTCAGCAGTTGTGGAATTGTTTTTGCAGCGGTGTTTCCATAGCCATTTGCAGGACCTGGAAGGGTGTGAGTGTTAGCTAGGAAGCATTACCAAAGGGATAGAGAAAGAGGGCGAAAGATAAAGTATGAAAGAATTGAGAGAAAGAGAAAGCAGGCAATTTAAAGGATGCAAAGAATAATAAGAAAAAAAACGGCTATACAAAAAAACTATTGTACGTCATTGTAGGAACTCAATTTTTGCGAACTTTGGTCTTTGAATTCTCCTGGTGTGAGAAGAAAAGAAGAAAAAATACGAATGTCGCTGGATGGGGCCTGAGAAACTGTGTAAAATAAAATACGCGCACGGCTTGGGGACGAATGGGGGACCTATTGTCGCTCTTCTATACGGGTATTTTTGAATGTGCTTAAGAAAGAGAATGGAATTGCCAGACTGAACGGCTAATAGTTGTAAGAAAAGTCAGATTCTTTTCTTGCTACACGGTTTTGAAATTCTAATTTAAGTCAATGATTGTGTAGCTTGCCGACTCTGCGTAGGTATACTTTTTGCTTATGTATGAAATTGGTAAATATAAATTCAAGTCCGAGTGCTTTAGATTTTGTTCAATACGTATACATGTATGTTTTAAATCACTTTTTGTATTTCTTTAGTATTGGTTGTTTGTTTCACAGCTATTTTTATTTTTATTTGTACATGTAGTGTTTAGTGTTTCAATGGCCAAGTTCAATTCTATTAATTTTGTAGGCATTTATTTTAACTTGATATTTTTGAATTTGGTAAATCGGTACATGAGCGAAGTTTATATTATTTTTCAATCATCTAAAAACCATTTTTAAACAGTATATACTATATGCCAACCTTTTATAGGATACGCTTTTTAATGAAAAATCTTGTGAATATTAACATTTCGTTAGGCAATTTGGAATTAGTAAATCTATTATTTGAATTTTGTGAAATTTAAAAAAAAAAGATGATTGCCTTTGAAAAGTATGTACAAAGATTTTGTTAATAATCCATGCTATTTAAAACCATTTTTTTAATTAGTTTACTTAAAAAATTTGTCTTGTCCAACTTGAAGCTATTATATCATATTTTATAATCAAAAATAATTTCTATTGAATGAAACTATTTCTTTTATGCGATTTCTATCTTTATAATTATTTTGAATCGTGGCTCATTTTATTGTAGTAAAAGAATACATGTCTCTTTCATTCTAAACTTGCAAAACAAAAAAATTTTCAGTTTCTGAATTTATTTTATTAAATCATACTTTTTGAATGTTTTTTTTACATCATATTATATTCCGGAAAATAATTTCTATTGCTTAAATAAAACTGATTTTCATTAGTGAAGCGTTTATAAGTCTTTTATAATTTCAGTAACGAAACATAAATTTATAATACTGAAAACAAATTTTGTAGATTTTAAATAATAATCAGAGATATCGTAATTCTGGACTTTTTTGGTATAAAGAAGGTGTAATTTGAATATTTTAGAATTAAAGAAGTATTGCATCTATAGAATTTTAAAATTGTTTTTGAATTTTTGTCAATTTAAAATTATTTCTAATATATAATTTCGCTAGTGTAAAAAATCTGTATATTATAAACTATTTATTAAAATTTATAAATTTCAAAACGAAAACGAAATTTTTTGGTAATTTAATTGTACATAAAATAATGAATTTCTTATCAATCTTTTTTCATTGAATTATTTTGAATCAGGACATACAATTTTGAGCCTGTTGTCGAAAAATGAAATTATCTATAATAAATAGTGGTGTCGATTTGAATATCAAGTTAATTGAAATTGTTTCTTTTATATAATTTCTATCATTATAATTATTTTGGACCATGTCTTATCATTTTGTAGTAAGAAAAACGTTTTTATTTGATTTGTAACTTGCAAAAAAAAGTAATTTTTAGTTTCTGAATTAAAAAAAAAATTATTATATCTTACTGTTTGCATTAACAGGGAATGAAGTTTATAATTTTGCTTTGTTTTACTTAATTATTTTCTTATAACAAAATCCTTATAAGCGCTTCAGAATTTAGATGACAGCATGTTTATTATAATATATTTTGAAATTTATATAAGTTTTTATGACTTTTTAGTACAATTTGAATGAACCTTTTTATTCTTAATTTGTATACGTATATATTTGTATATATTTATATATAGATTGATGAATAATATGTAATTTTGCAATGATTTACAGTAAACGTTAGTGTAATTTGAATTTGATTTTTTTATTCTGAAAGACTTTAGAATTTTGAATAAAATAAAAATGTAATTTTGATAGTTCTGATGTTAAAAAATAAATTTTTTCCTATATTGACTAAATATATAATTTGAAATTCAACAGATGAATAAAAATAAAAATTGGCTATAGGCTTTTTTTTTATTGTTTGTAAACTAAAATCTATTTCTTCAAATGGTAAAATCAAAAAAATATTTTTTTTAGAAAACAGAAATATACAGATTCTGAAATTCCAAATACTATTACCTTGCGAGATAGGTATTCAATCAATATGTAAAAACAAAAATGTAATTTTGATAGTTCTGATGTTAAAAAATAAATTTTTTCCTATATTGACTAAATAAATAATTTGAAATTCAACAGATGAATAAAAATAAAAGTTGTCTATAGGCTTTTTTGTATTGTTTGTAAATTAAAACCTATTTCTTCAAATGGTAATATCAAAAAAATAATTTTTCTAGAAAACAAAAATATACAGATTCTGAAATTCCAAATACTATTAACTTGCGAGATAGGTATTCAATCATTTTATGTACGGTGGCTGTGGCAAGAATAAAAATATTGTGAGATGGATCCATACGATATTTTTAAGTTCGAAGTTATGAGTGATCTTCTATTTTTGAGCCATTTTTTAAACAGAATGATTGCTTGCATAATTGGTGGAAGTAAGATTTATGGTCAAGTTTTGTTTGACTGAAGTCCCTAGTAATCCCGGGATGTGAAGTTTTATGTCAGTTGTATTGTTTTTCTCTGAAAGCGAGCAAGATCGGCTAATCTTTTTAAAGGGTTGAAAAAAAATACTTGACCGGCTATTTGGGATATTTTGTGTGTCACGATATCACGGTTCATTTTTGAAAAGACATTTTGATCAGGAAAAATCTAAAAGCTGTCAAAACAGAAGCCCATATTAAATAGATGCAATGTTTGGTTCCTATACAATCGTCACACCGATTTTCGCGAGAAACCCCATATTTCAAGGTTCTCAATTGTTCGCCCCACAATTTTACAGCGCGGTCCGCGAACTTGCGATTTCGATAAACATATTCCCCGAATTTTCATGCGATATTTCTCCCACTGCTTCCCGTTACCTCCTCTCTCTATCTTTCTCTTTCGCTCTCCAGCCAGAGATTAATTTCAGAATTACGAAGTCGCGAATGCGTGCAGATCCGATGTGAGCGATATCCTGAATGACTGCCAAAAGTTAAATTTGTTATCGGGAATGATCGTTCGACTGCGCTACACATGTGAATTTCGGCATTTTCAGAACGCGAAAGAGAAGGGCAGAGCGGGAGGGAGGGCGCGAAAGCCGTGAAGCGGCAAGTGGACCGAGAGAGAGGGCACATCGGATTTTGTACTTGTTGCGCCGTGAATCGTGACAGGTTTATTTCGTGATCTGCGTTAATGAGGGGTGCATAAATTGCGAGTCGCTTTTCACGTTGGCTGTGCTGCATGCGTGCGTGGCTGCGTGCGTGTGCACGCCGGGGGTTGGGGGGGAAACGTCACTTCCGGCACTCGACGGAAACGGCACTTGCTATCCCGCTTGGCCCGTGTCTCTTTTCGCCTCTCCCCTTGACTCGTCGCCGCGCCCGTGCGTTTATTCATTGTGCTCCCCTTTCGGAAAGTTAACTCGTGTGTGCAGTCAAAACGGTCTATTCATATACGAGAACGAGTGCGTGTGTGCGTGCTGACAGCGCGACGAGTGAGATTTTTGATTTCGTTGATGCTTGGCCGCGAGGTCCGAGATTCCGCTGTTCTCTTATAGCCTTCTTTTTCTACTGTTTCGGTTTGAAATTTATTTTTTCGGTTCAATTTCAATTCTGCGGAGGAAGAGAGGCGCGGTTCCCGTGAGGCCGGAGAGGGGAGACGCCGTGCGCGCGTTTTGTTTCGTTTTTCAGTCGATAGTTTTGATGTACTTTGGATGAACGGCGGGATACCGATTGAGTGGGCCAACTGTACCGGGCTGTATGTGTATATGTTGGTGGTTGGGTGCGCGAGTTGATTTGTCCGCGTCGACGAGCGACGCCGCGCCAAAAGAGAGGATACACGCTTGTAGAATTTCGAACAATGAATTTCGCGTTCCACTTTGCTGCGCGTCTACGCATGTGTATGGGTGTGCAGATGCATGTGTGAAGGTGCGTGCGGGGAGGTGTCAGTGTGGCTGAGCGTCAAATTTTTCAACACGGAGAGAGACAGACAAAAAAGACATACAAATATATTTCAGCGAAATACGGCAACGAGATGCGCGCGGAGGACTCGCGATCGAAGGTGCGAGCAGCTGTAACGGATTTGGAAAAGTTGCTTTTTGCGTGGCTTTTTGGAAAAATTCAGTTGGAAGCTATGTTGTGTGATAAATGAAAGCGGCCAAATGTATTATTCCCTTCGCTATTTATTATGAAAAGTGTTGTGGAGTTGATTTTGGATGGGCCTGGAAAAGTAAATTTCTTACTGTACTGTCGTTTAGTGAATTTTGTGATAAATCAAAACCGGAAGGAAACTGCTATTATGATTTTGAGTCCAAAGGTTGTCATGCCTTCGATGCGAGTCTTCCGAGTAATTTAGCAAGTCCAAACAAAACAACAGATGCATAGGATAATGCAATGAAAAGTGTCAGAGGGTGAATTTCGGCAACGATCTTTTTTTTTCTTTCAGTGTCAGGTACATTCAGTTGCATGTGTCATTATACTATTTACAAATATATCTATCTTACGCGAGCAGCAAATGTTGCAAATGTACACATATTTCTACTTTTAGAGTAATATTTCTTTTTTAATTTACAACCATTATTTTCAGCAACTATAATGTCTAATTTACGGGTTTTGCTGACATTTTTGTGACAAATTATAATACGGAAAATAATATCTTACATACTGAACACATATCGTGAACTAATTCATCAGTGATTTTGTACTAGATTTAGCGAGGTATCGATGCAAATAATAACTAAGTCTAATTAATACGTATATAAGATGCATTCGGAGAACTAAAAAATTACGCTATTCTGAATAAAAAACACAGTGAAATAAATAAGGAGGATAGAAAAGAAAAGTACAGCAAATTTTGATCGTAATTTTGATGTGAGTAAATTTTGACTATACTAAAAGCCAAAGTTGTGATTTACTTTTTGTGCAAAACGTCGAATCACAGTACAACCAAACATATAAATTTTCGACACTTTTGGCCGAGGATCTTAGTGCTTGGATAGAGTAAGGCCTAACGCTTTGTATGTTTCAAATCAGTCAAAATCAACCGAAAGACCAAATTTCGAATTTAGTAACCGATCTACCGAAGAATCTCGCCGCGTGCGTTCGTAATTTGCCAAAGAGCAATTTCATTTCTTCCCTTGTCACTTCATTTATTTCGTTGATCCATTTTTGTGCCGCGATAATTATTCTCCTTTACGGGGCCGTGATAATTGAACTCCCTCTTTGCCCCCCACATCGAAATGTCTACCCCGTGTAATCGTCCAGCGGTTGTCGGAAATCGAATTACCAGTTCAACGGGGCATGAAAAAAAACACCAATACTCGAGCGGAACGTGCGCGCGCGCTATCCTCCCCCAATTTGTACGTGCCGGCGGTGCTATATCTTCGGTGCGATTTCCGGAACTGCGAAATCCGAGTTAGCGATCGGCAACCACGTGTACGTGTAATTTGCGTGCGAATATTTGGATTTTTTCAGTATTTTGTTCGTGTGTAATATCATTCGTGCGAGCCCTTGGTTTTAGAATTTCTAGTGCGTGTGCTTTTCATCGCGGCGTTTCGCTTTTTACGGGAAAGAAGAATACTATGTCGAAACCCCAACGGAAAAATTTGCTGCTTCAAACCGAGAGCCAAGAATACATCCTTTTTGCCTGTTTATCAATTTTAAACGGCCTTATTTTTCTCCGACAAGTGCATTAATCATCCAAATACGTGACTCATTTCGTCTCGTAAACTAAGAAGTTCGTTTTGCCGAGAACGTGCGCGTACGCGGACATCCGCTCGAGAGATAACCCATAAGAAAACTGCGTGGTTAGAGAAAGTAAAACCCGTTGCTATTTTAAAAATAATAATTTCTTGCTTCGTATACAATATCTCGCGGCAGTTTGAGACTATGAACTCTTGATTGTACAATGTAAGTTAAAAATTTCCGCGGGCAACGAGATTTCTCGGTTGATCCCCATCGTCGCAAACTAGAGAAGTGCACCCTTTTGAATTTCGTTCAGGCGTGAATTTCGAGTAGTCTATCGGAGCACCAAAACCGTCGCTGCGCGCTCGGGGAGAGCGCGCATGACCAAACGTTTCGTCTTTCGTTTCTGAATTGAATAATGATTTTTCTTTCAAGTTTTTTGGATTTTGACAAGGCCGAAACGGTACTCACCTCTAAGAGTCTCGATCCAGCGCGCGGTGAGTGCGCTTCCCTCTCCCTGGACGAGAGGGAGCGAAAACGGGCCACTGCCATAATGTCCTCCCTGGTGCTGAAGGAGTCTCTCGATGTCGTCGTGTGTACGCCAGATCTGCGACAGAAAATTCGAGCGGAGCACTTCCGGTTAATCGTCCTCGTCCTCCTCGTCGTGGCCGCAGCGAAGCACTCGATCGCGGCCTTCTTCCTTAATCGACTACGGTTGATATATATATATATGTTTGCGTTCTTTTGCGTTTGTATCTTAACTATTTACAAAACAAAGAGAGTAAACGAAAAGAAAATAAGATAAACTTTCGCTATCCAGAGGCAGAGAGAGCAGCGAGCGCCGGTGGGCCCGAGGGCCACGCCGGCTACTCCGCGCTGCTGCTGCTGCTGCTGCTCTGGATGCGACTGTTGCTGCACTGTGCCGATGATGGCCCGGCCCCGAGCTTATATAGGCCCCGCGGGCGAGCGCGCACGTGCGCTGCCCGGCAGTGCTGGTGGGGGGAACGAGTAGCGCAGGGCGTAGGGGAGACCGCGGGCCCTGGGAAAATATCGGCCACAATGGGCGCCGCTCCCCCTTCGCCTGCGACGTAGGGCTGCGCGTATATGGGTATGCTATACCTGTTGGCCTCGCAGCTCCTTTCTTCTCCCGTTTCTTTTCGAGGCTCATGCGAGGGTACGTATGCGCGCACCTATAGGCCAAGGGGGAACGCGCGCTGGAGGGGTAGAAGCTGCAGTTTGCATTACTTTTTAGGGCTGTGTGTGTGGAGGTATTTTGATCTAGTTTGCAAAATTAAGAAGAGTGTGATGTACGCGAAACGAAGGACTTGGAAGAATTTCTGCGTGGTATTTGCACAGATTTTCTCGTTCAGGGTAATTTGTTTAACAAGATATCTGCTTTGGCTGATACTCTTGCAAAAATGCGTTGAGTTATTAACAGATCAAAAGTTATTAAATAGCATTAGAATATAGGGTAAGATATCGCCTATTAAATGATATAGGAATCAAATGGTGCTTGTTTAAAAATAAACTCTGTATTTCATCAGTATTTGTTATTAACATTTGTCATTAAAATTTGTTAACAAAAACAGCTCATAAGTTATAGGACCCCGATATCTTTTATGGTTAATAAATAGTTTTGTGGTTTACAAAGTTTACAGTGTGGAAGTATCAGTAACAGTAATTATTCATGTATTTTCTTTTATTGTTATTACCACATTATATTAACTTCATCTTTATAAAATTATATATTTTCTTTTGAAATCCCCTAAATAATCCAATACTCAGTTATATAGTTTAATTTAAAATATGAGCGCTCCACGTTATAGTGCATGTTCTTCACTTGAAATTTTGTTACACCTGTTCTGAGAAGCCAAGCATTATGAAAAACATTTATTTTCTCATTAACTTAAAAAGTCTACGCAATTTCTCATCGCCCAAATTTTTTACAATAACCACGTTTCCCACCATTCCACTTTGACATAAAACCTCACCTGCAAAAAACCCAATTCCATATTTTTAATTAATTCTGAAACGTTTTGTGCTAGCTCGCCCTTTCCTCCTTTCACCCTATACCTATAGTATTCATCTCTTCATGCACACACAAACACGCACACAGACGTGGGGTCGAGTGTTGTTATTCGTATTACGAGAGTCGGTTTCATCCGCGTACGTATACGTGCGGTGGAACGCGTTTTCGAGAGCGAGAGCATGCATCATCCCCTGGGAATTTCATCCAGGTGACAACGTAGCGAGCGCTTCCCTTCTTTCTTCCAGATTTTGCCCCCTCTCTTTCTCTTTTGCTAGCTCGCTCGGCGACGGGGCATTTAATCGTGGGGTTGAAAAACGCGGGTATAACGGGCATCCGGCAAGATTTATCGCATTTTGATTAGGGACTAGTTCGTCTTCTTTCTTCGTATTTTTAGTTTTTTTTTCTATCTTGTTCTATAGATGGGCTTTCTCATGGAAATTTCGTGTTGGTGGGTTTTGAGAGCTGTTTCGTGGTTTTTTGTGGTTGGGTGAATTGTGTATTTTAATTTAGTAATGTTGGTGATTGTTCTTGCGGTTGATATTGTATATGTTTCTACTTTTTATGTCTATTAATAAGGTAACTGAATTATAAACATTCGTTGCATCTGTATGCCAACTGGTTCTTAATCATTATTATTGCTATGCAGATATTGAATTTCTTTAAAAAGAAATGTTGGAATGATGCCCTACTTGTTAAAGACTTCAATATTCAATGAATTAAAATATACTTCGATTAGCACATGATCCACGATTATGTAACAATCAGATCTAAATCCAACCCCTTAAATCAGTATCAAATCAATAGTCGCCGATTAACCCTCGTTAACTTCAGAATGCTTCTACCTGTATATCGCTTTCAAAACTTAATAAACAGCGAGCTTATTTTGGTCTCTCGCCTAATCCAAAGCCCTCACTCGAACTAAATTTTTCGCCTCCGAAACAATACCACCAACCTTTTGCCTTGAAAGAAAGGCTAAGGAACGCGGTAATAACAATTTTTTCATTCTGTCGAGTATAACACAAGCGAGTGTAAGAGAGAAAGAGAATGAAAGAATGGGGAAGGAACCAGGCACGCGTTTGTGCACCCCGAAAGTTCGAGCGGCCGTTACGAGTCATATAGGTATACGTACGCACATATATACATCTATATACGCAGCGCAGGCGTTATTTCTCATGAACCGTTTCTCTCCTGTTGCAGCGTGGCTGGCCACCCCTCGGAAATTTTTCCTTCTCTTATTCTTTCTCTCTCTATCCGCGTGCGTCCCCTACGTTCCTCCACTTGCACCGCGCAAGCATCTTTGTGCTCGCGCTCCAAGCTCACCTCGAGGCGCGCGTACAAGGACGCAAGCACATATTCGTTTTGTTTATACGCGCGGTCGGCGGCGAACTACAGGGGTGCGAGCTACGTGTGTGAGTTGTGTGTACGTATAAACTTGAGAGAAGTGTCGAGAGCTCGCGTTTGGAAAACGTATCGCGTCTCGCGGGACGATTTCCCCGCGCCACTGGAGCTGCTTTAGTATTCACGATGTTTCAAGTATATAAATTATGCGTCAAGCTCTTTGTGGTGGTATATATATGTGCGTGTAGGTTAGCAGGAAGATATACCCATCGATTGTGTAACGCGTAATAATGAGACGGATGAAAAGGGAACGCACGCTGAGAGGGCTCGAGGGACGATAACCGATTCCTACGCCAGCGTAGTTTGAATTTTCTTAAAGGCTGCGTTCGTATTTGGCTTACGGAGAATGAAGAGCGCCAAAGTTGTGTGGGGTCAAAGGAACATTTGCATAATTTCGTTTGTTGCTGGCGCATTTCAAAGTTAAATTATGGCTTTCATGGTAAAGGAGTTGGTGAATATTTTTCAAACAGTTGAATATTTAAAATGTGAGAATAGTCGTAGGAGAAGATGGGGTATACATAAATGTATACCGGTTCACATAATTTTCGGAAACAATTTATAAAAATATATAATAGACAAAAATGTTAACAAAACGAATTCATTAGATTTGATCAAAAGCTGCAAATATTCAAGAAAAGCTAAATTTTGTTGATTCATCGTAGATGGCTGTTGACACGTTTTATACAAAAGATCTACGCACATTCGAATGTTCACCACACATGATCGCAACACCAAACGAATATGTCACTTTTTCCGTTTTTTCTCCCAAAGCCAGCTCAGTGCCTATATATCCTAAAAAAAAAGTCTGCCCTACATCATCGGCACGCGTCCCCCCGAGCATCGTTCCAGCGTCTTTGTCATTGGAAGCACAAAGACTACTGCTACCCCCCGTTGGAAAAAAAGCCAACGAACTCGCGGCGTATATGCCTGAAGAAAATCGCGCGTACCTAGTGCCTCGTAGGATAAGGAAAGGGAAAAGATGTATAGCATACGTTCGGTAGCGCGCGGCGAATCGCGCGATCTTACGCAATGACGAGCCCGTATGTCAACGGAGGGAGCTAGAGAATAAGAGAGAAAGAAAGAGATGGAGAGAGAACAGCTGGCTTGGCCCTTTGCGCGCCAAATCAATTTCGGACTATCGTGTGCTTCGACTTTTCTTCGGCGGATGGAAAGTTTTACGAGGGTGATCGCGGGCCGCGTGAATATAGATATATAAGTTTGGAAAATGAGACTTTTTTTATTTTCAAGGAAAAACAGAAACGTTTATAACTGTTTAGACTATCTTGATTAATAATTCGTCAGATATATAAAACATAAATAGAAGGTTGAACCCTAATGCAGGAATGTAGGGCCGTACGACTCAGCAAGGAGTAAAATTACTGTAGCCCAAAACCGCGTACACTCGGATTTTTATATCCTCGGCGATGTCGCTTCTCAAATAATAAATTCCGGGATTACACGCTTCTCGTATACACCCAGCCGCTATACAGTGGCCATTTCTGCTCTTCTCGAATGGCCCCAAAAATACCAGTCGATGCGTCGTAGAGGCACTTGATGCTATTAAAGGATCAAACGTTCAGAAATCCCACGTTTCTTAAATATATGTGCGACCTGCTGCGCAGGCAAACAGGTTGTACAGAATGCGCGGGATTTAATTGGGAGGAAAAAAGAAATGTGTCGTTCCGATCCTTTTTTTCTGCCTCTCGCTCCAAGTGTGACTAATGCCATCAATCTCAGGGAGGGTCAGGTAGATTTGAAAAAAAAAATGAAGAAAAAAAGGAAGGTCTTTTCGAAGTTATATTTGGTTTTTGTGTGCTTAAGATAGTTCGTGTTAGATGTATTTTTAAATATTTTTCGGTGAAATATTTGCCAAACGATGTTTATTAATATTTGGTCAAGAGGGTGTTTCTTAAACGACATGGAATTAGTTTATCTGTTCAGTTTTGCTCAAAAACTTTGTTTTTAAAATTGAGAAAGTAGAAATAATGATCGAGTAAATAATCATAAACAAAAATGTCAGAAAATCGACAAAAGCCATACCGCTACCCGCGTATATCAACTTTCTAAATACGCCCGAATCCTAACGGTTACACACGAATATAAGGGCCTCGCGCGTCCAATTTGATTTACCGCTTTGCTAGCTGCATGCGCACCAGCGCGACTTTTATTGCGCAGCCACACGATCCGTAAAAAAGTTTGCTCCCTCCAAGAAAGCCTTAGACCGCAGCGACAGAGAAAATCATAAAGGTGGTGGCGCACCCGTAAAAGAATCGTAAAAAATTAAAGTTTCCATATTCGCAGCTTGGAGACGCACGTAGGATAAGCTTTTTGCGTGTCGAGGGAGAGGCAGGTACGGATTCAGAAATATTCTCAGAGATGTGGTTTGTTTTTATTTTTATGGCGAGCGATTGGTTATGGGTTATAGGTGGTTTATGACTTTAGGATTTTTTATCGCGGTTCAAAGATGTTTGGTCTGAAAGACGCAGGATAATATTTTATATTATATTAAAGTGCATGTTAAAGTTAGTTTGATTTATCATTTGTTACAATTTCATTGTAATTATTTCTCTTTTCAAGTTTTATTAATAGTTGAGCCTTCTATATTGTTACTATTCCTCGTTTTCTAGTACGTAAGGCATTTAAACAGATATTAAATGGTGAACGCATCACAATGTACATTTAAACAACTGCTTGGGATATTTTTAAATGCCAAAGCTTTGCGCAGACGTTGCGACGTAATAATAGCATACCATCCTACGACACTCCATTGTATCTCACGACATGCGCGCAATACATCCCTAACGGCTGAGCCTGGAATTAGCATAATATCGTTGATCCTCCTGCAGTTCTCATAGACATCTCCCCATCCTTACAAAACCTTGGGTTGCCCGCCGCTCAACTGGTTGCGCCGGTTCAGCCGAAGAAAACGACGAAGAAGACGCGCTCGCCCGTATAAAAATATGGTCATCAGCGATCGAGGGAGAATATTCCGTTATCTATCGTGCGACTCGCCGACGATGTCCAGCGTATTTGTAATGAGGAAACCAGTCGAGAAACTGGCCCTTCTGCGCGTTTTTCTCTCTCCGATCTTCTCACAGCTGGAGCGGAAATAATCGCGACGAGGGGAGAGGAGACTGCGACGCAATTTTGCCAACGGACGGAATTATAGACCTTGAAGTGAAATTTGGAAAGATCTAAGATACAGAGAATAATTTTCCGGTAGGTGTAACTTTTTTGTATCTTGGAAAAAATAAAAATAAAAAATACTACGCGATAACTACCATTTCTAAAGCCATAAAAAGCGCATATGTCAAAGAGAAAAAAAGTTTTATACTTACAAAAACGTTTCTTCGGGAAGGCAAGAGAAAGAAACAGATAAGATATTATATACGCTTGTCTCGGAGGACGCGATGGCGTTTTTCGGATTTTTATCTCACGGATAACGCGCAGCATTTACGGGAGGGTGACTCCGAAGCAAAGATTTTCGGTAATATACCTTTAACATTACCGACTCCCTGGATATACTTTTTTCTCATACTGTATCTTTGCTGCGTTATGGTAAGTTTACAGTGTATATACTATGTGAATCGAAACGACAATTTAAAAATAAATTATGTTTATTTATCATCTTTTTTTACAGGATAATCCTCTTCATTATTACAATTTCTCTGTATTGAATGTAAATTCTGAATAAGAATGTTCGTTTGAAGATAATGTTAGAAATGAAATAATTAAAGACGATGATTACAAGACCATAATTGTATATAACAAATATTGTAAGCATAAATTTATTGAACAGCAAATTTAAACACAATAAATCTAAAATAGACTGCAGGCATATCCTCCTCGAGCACTCCCCGCAATCTCCCGCATCAAACCCACTAAACACATCATCACTTCTCGACTGCGGCCACCCTTTGCGCATCTCGCCGATTACCATCGATTCCCTAAAAAAGAGAACTCACCACCTCCATAGGCGCACGTGACCAGCGTACGTGAGTCTTGCACTATGCACCCCTACCCGCAGCTCTCGGCAAAAGTTACTGCCGCACGCGACCATCACACGAAAATTGATTTTTCGATAAGAGGCGTAAGTGCCAGGGCCATTAACGCGCTGCTGCTGCTGCTGCTACTGTCGTGGAGAATTGAATGCGTGAATCATACAGATGCGGGTGTGTATCGCGGGGGCAGATAATTGGTTAACGACGTTTTCGCTTATATGCGCGGCCCGCTTCTTATTTCTTTGGCTTTTTAAGTTGGGAGATGCCACATGACGGTGCGAACCCCCGTGATGTGCTTTCACGGTTTTGGGATTAGCCTGATGGCCGTGTAATGAGGAGCGTGTTGATCGAGTTCCGTCTGTTTGCTGGTTTTGATAAATGAGGCTTTGATGGGTTGAAGCTGAATTTATACAATATTGGTGAATGCTCACTGCTTTGATGTCAATAGTTGAATTAGTTTCACTCGCAAAATTTCATGCCCTAAAAACTATTGCGTTTGTTTGTTTGGAGTAAATTTCCAAACATATAAAATATGAAAAATTTATGAGGAAGAGTGAATATAAATAACAATGAATTAACGAAGAAATATATCGCAAGAATAAAATTTTATCAATGATTGAAGTTATCTAAGAAACGATAGAGACGTGTCACATTATCAAGGAACATTAAGGGTTTGAGTGTTATCGTAAAGTAGAAATCTTTGATCCTTAAAAACATACAACTGATAAATATCAGGAAACGATTTTTTCCTTCAAATTCTATACAAGATGAAGAAAGTTCGTGTTACTGATAACGAGCTCTAAGAGATAAATTCATATCAACATTATAAAATACTTAAAAAGGTATAAAAATATTACTAGTATAAGTAAAAAATATGTAGTACATAAATGCAGCTTTTCTAGAAAAATGAAGTTGAGAGTTTGTTCTCCATACTCTCCGCGTCGACCATTAAAAAGCAAAATACCAACAAACGCGACAAACGAATTTACGGCGCAGTTGCGTATCAACAGTGTCATCCAATTTCCGTCTTAATTATCAAAACCAGAACAACAAAGCTCTCGCACAATGCAGGACTAATTATGCCGAGGAAGCGGGGCTGTTATTTTAGCCGCGAGAGTCAGCACCGAGAGACGACGTCGACGGCGACGTGTCTGCGCCTCGTGTTAGCATTTCCCCGCGCTCGTATACACGCGCTCACGGGAACACGAGGTCGTGTGTGTGTGTGTGTGTGTGTGTCTCCGTGTGGGCGTACGTCCCCTGGCTTGAACTAAGAGACTCCGGGCATCAGCTGAAAGCTCATATTTGAGCAGAACTTAATACACTCGCAATCACGCGGCAGCGAAATGAATTTCTCCACGTGCAATTTTTATTTTGCTAATTTTGCACTAGGCCAACTAAATTTCCGCGAAAGAGACTGAGTCTTAATTGTCATTGGTTCCTCTTTAATTATGAAACTAAAATATAGTTTCGTAAACGTTATTCCGTAGGCTACAAACGTCAGCAAACTTTTCGCTTCACATTCATAAAAATTCAATGTTTACGAGCTTACTTTTAGGAAGCTCAAATTTTCAAAACATGATTATAGTAATAAATAAAGTTTAAAATAATGTATATAAAATGTGTTTAACAGATAAAGGAAATTTCTCTTTCGAGATGAGTACTTTTTCTCAAATTGTATACTTTTTCTTTCTATTTAAGAACGAATTAGAATTGGAAGCACATGTAAGAGTATGCATATTCCTAGGAATAGGTATAATGTAAAAATGAATAATCAGATATTCAAGCAAAGACATCATTTGTTGGTAAAAATAATACCTAATCCTTCTCCTCAAGCACAACTCTCAAGTACCTCGACAACACAACTCTCGAGCCGAAGAAAAGCCCATCGACAGCCAAACTCAATCTCGACTCTCTGCCCTCCGACGCGCTCTCGAAACGTCGAAATGAAAGACCACGCGTCGCACGCCGGGGGAGAAAAATCAGGGGGAGATCGGCGCATAACTATACACATACGTTTGCAGCGTGTGCTGGAATTTTCACGTCCCCCGTTTTCCCACGTGTACGCGAGCAGGAGCGCAGGTTGACGCTGCCGCACGCGTCACTCGCATGCATCTGCACATTTTTTTTTTGCTTGAGATGGAGAGAGGGATTTTATGAAGCGTGCGAGTCGCGCGACTCGCACGCGTATGCCATTGTCTTGCGAAGGTATAAGTATGAGGCAGAAGGAGAAGGTAAAATTTATAAGGTGAGAGGAGAGGTATGTCAGTGATTGGCGTTTTATTGGATGCTCTGGGGTGAGGCAATTTTGAACGTCAATTTTTAGTGATGGAAGAGATATTACGGAGGGGAGGAAAGCTGGCGTACGATGAAGAAATATGAATTTATAAACACGCTCTTTTAGGCAGGTTGATGATTTGTAACAATAGTGATGATGTCATGATTATATTGCATAAAAGAGATTTTTGAATAATTCATTAAATTCGTTTTAAAATATTTTTTTTAACTAATTGTTTAGTAATAAAATAACGAGTGTAAACGACAGAAAAAAGTATTTAATATACGAAAGTTTAAATTTTATTCAAGAAAATACGTGTGAAGTGGTTCGTTAAGTCACGAAGAATTCTTTCAAAGAACGTAGCACAGTAGCGCATCGCCTCCCCAAGACGCCAACCGCATCACTGTTCAAAAATAAAGAGCCCTGATTTTTCAGCTTTACTTGAAACGTCCTCGCCTCCCGGGGTGCCACCACCTCAAGGGTTGGCTTGCGCCGTCCACGCGCGTCGCCACCAAAAATGGCTATACCAAAAACTCCTGCGCTCTCTCTTTCGGGGCGTTTGGGCGCGCGGGCGCGCGCGTCTCCGACTTTACGACGTCGGGCCCCTCGTGCGCGCTTACGCGAAGTTGGGGGACCCCATTTTAATGGCTTTCTGTGCTCTTTCTTCGGGGCCCTTTGTCACTTCTTCGCTTTTCTTTCTCATTGAGGTGCACGCACGCGCGGGCCAGTGGGTCTCGGGTGGAAAGAAAATCGATAGCTTGCACGCGTACGGCACACTGTTGCGTTGGGCGGCGTTCAAACCTATATGTATATGCTTTTCAAATGTCTAAGCATAACGGCGTTAGAAATATTTTTACTGCAATTGCAGGGTTTTTACGTTGAATCAATTATTAAAACATATGGATTTTGATGTTGGATAAAACATATAGTTAAATTCTTTGAGAGTGAAATTTTTTGTATAAGAAAACTCGAAGGAATAGAATATAAATGTGAGATTGTTACCTTCTGGGGTGCATATTTATTACTATTTTCGTTTTCAGGAATACATAATTAATTATTCGTCAAATAAATAGCCTTCATTAGGACCGCCGTCCGGAAATTAATTCCGTGTACGTTTCAACGATATTTAATGATAATCGCTGGAATAAACATTGAATAGCATATCAACAATATTGTTACAAAATCAGAACATCATTCAACAAAATGAATGTAGAAAAGAAAATGTCGAAAGTAAATACACTATCTTCCTAATTAAATCTATCCACTCATCACTCCTCCGAAGCCCCGTTATCTTCGAAAAATGACGACGGGCCCAGCTCCTTCGGAAGAAAAAAATCAACCTCCGAGTTGTTAATTTCCATCGAGGTTCACCTCCGCTCCCGAAACCCGAAAAAACACGCTCCTTCTCTCTTTCTCACTGTGCACGTGCGCGCATGGGGCCCCTACCCTCGGGCCCGTTCACCCTCCTTACGGCGTTGATTTCTCTGGCCGAGCATCTGCCCTGGGTTCTCACGCGCGCTCTCTTACACGGCCGCTTGTATACAGACGCGTGCAGCCGGCTTCTTTGCGCACGAAGACGCACATAAGACCGGGCACGCGTATTTGCGCAGATGTGCGAGGATGCGCGAGGGGAGTATACAGAGTCATAACGTTTTCGCGATAGTTAGGATTGGGATTGGTTTGTTTGCCAATCAGTTGGCTTTGAGATTAGTGCTGGGGGTACAATGTGTGATTGGATTTGATCGATGCGGAACGTCTTGAGAGTTTTTTACCTTCGAGGTTTGTTTTGATGTTTTTGAGAGAGGTTTGTTAATCCCTTTTGACGAAGGCTTTCCTTTTAGTTTTCGGGGGATTGAAAATAATTGGAACGTTAAGTTGAGTGATGTGGTAGTCGATTATTATACAATTATTCATGTTCTTTTACTATAAATATCGATATTCATTTTTTTATACAACATTTTTCTGAACTAAGGCAAATCTCGCTCTTTGCTTAATTATAATTGGAATGGATACTTTTTGTGTCAAAATGTTCCCCATTAATTGCATGATATGTAATTGTAATAAAAAAGAGATGCTGTATCAGATGATGAAGAAAACTATATTGCAATAAAGAGCATATTATAAAAAGGGGATTGTCTTTTTATTATTTTATATTTTATTTAAATGCAAATACGAAACTGAATAATTATATTATTAGAATTACAGTTTTTTCGGAGCAATCGGATTTATGAACAGCCAGATTTCTAAAATTAAAAACAACAAGCAATTGGAACTATTTATATACTTTATTTGACATACAACTTTTTTAGAAAAAATATATTCCCGTAATGCGGTTTCCAGTTTTCTACAAAATTCAAAAGTCAACTAATTAACTTAATCAGACCTTATAAGAATCACAATAATTCTACTTCATTTTCTACATATCTGGCAGGTTAAATTTCATATTATTTCTATCCGGAACAAGACAGTAATCGCTAAACTTTCCACAAGGTATTCCTAAAGGATTTTACAGTTTACAATAAGTCTTGTTAACAACAGCAATCCTCGTAAAACAATAAACTCACACGGCACTCGACTGAGTCCCCGAAAATCCATCGAGCTTACGTAATTCCCGTCTGTCGCAATCTATTTTCTTATCCGCTAATCGAATTCGACCACTCGTCCAGCTCTCTCCTCGCTCCTGCCTCTCTCTCTCTCTCCTTCTCTTTCTGGTATCTCCCGACCGCATCTGAAAAAGGAGAATCACTCGCGTTCGTCATCCGATCCGAGGCAACAACACCGCGGAGCGAAAAAATCTTACTCGCGTGCCCGAAGGGTCCTTGCCGCAGCGCATCGAAACGAGGATGAAAATAAGACGAGGTGAAAGATCTGGAGAGGCCGATACGCGCATGTAACCCCCTCGGAGCGGGTCTTTTTTTTCGAGGTGCTGTGTGCACGTGTTTCGGATACTCTCTCGCTCTCTTTCTCGCAGCAGGAGAGTGGATTTCTATTTTTAATGGTTGTGGCTCCCCAAGTTTTTAAAGCGCTGGTTCTCAAACTCGAGGATCTCGGATACGATGAATATGTAAAATGCTCGTAGAGTAAATATGTATCTGGGTAGTTTATACGATTTTGAGTGTGTTTGCTCGGGCTCGTTAATTTATTGAAGGAAGTTAAGTGTTTTCCTATCTTTCCAGGTATCAATATTTAATATCATGTATCATTAACACTTTTTATAGGATATTTTTAGGCATTCATGATGTACTTGAAATTCACACAGAAATTGGCTTTTTCATTAATTAAACGCATTGAAGATACTATTAATGGCCAGTTTAAGATTTATGTTTATTTTCAGACATTTTTATTTAAATCTTCTCCAAAAAAGCGAGCCAACGAAAATTCACGCTAGCCACTTTCTGCCAAAAATGGACCCCCAAAAGCCCATCGACCGCACAGAAAATAGCATCGCACTTTAGCTCCTCGCATCCACACACTACTTGTGTGTGTGTCTGTATTTTCATATAGCGGGAGTGAAAGAGCGAGAACCTCTGCGCCTCTGGGAAATTGCTGTCCCGCGTGGAACAAGTGCTTCAACCCTCTTCAGGATCGCTCTCTCTCTCGCCCTCTCCCCGTAATAATTCTCCGCATCGGCGCGCTGCGGCAGGTACCTTCGCTCTTTCTCTCTTTCTGGTCTCCCCCTTTTTGAAACAGAGGGGGAGGGGGGCTGGGTCACCGAGGAATAACCATAACCGTCGAGAGTGCGTGTAGAGCAGACAGACAAGCAACCTGAGATCTCGCGCGCTACTACACACCCCTCTTTCGGGAATCATTGTACGCTTTGTTTTTTCGCTCTCGGGATTTTTTTTTGTGTGAGGGAGTGAGATGAAACGCGAGATTGGCATCCTATTGGCTTGACTGTTTTTTTTCGGTAGCTATCACCGTGCTTTGGAATCCTTTTAATAAAATTTATGGTTATGCATTTCAAGTAATTTTTTTCTGTTTTTTTTTTCTGAAATAACCCTGCTAGAAAATAGGCCAACTTCGTTGGTTAACATGTTAATCAAATGGAAGCATTTTTACTTAAAAT